>BGPR01017223.1:0-33013 GCA_013235015.1 Araneus ventricosus
GAGTTAGATTCTAGTTAACTAAGAAATGAAAAGTTATGAGCCTATCAAAATTCATGTTGTCACATAACTTGAACTTGGTTATAAAATATAATTATATATATATATATATATATTGAAAACAAACCATCTTGACAATCTGCAGAATATTCAGGAAGTTAATTTAGAAAAACAAAAACATGATATTTATCCACAAAAATGTGACAACAAACCCACTATTGACCATCAATGAAAATAGAAGTCTATAATGAAAGAAATTTCTGAAGAAGCTGATACAATACAACCTCGAAAATCCGGACTGCTTGGGGGTTTGGAAGGTCTGGATTTCGGAAATTTCCAGATTTTAGATATCTTACTTAAACCAATAGAGATGTCACTGTGTACGTAAGTTACGTAACAATTATGCATGCATGTGCAGATGTCTTCAGAACAGACCCATGAGTCGCAAGCAAATGGTTGCCTTGGTAATGCCTCCGACATTTCCGCATGTGCAACCATTCGAGACGTGTGCTGATCTACATGTTGATGTGAATTCCAACAACTCCATATAAAAACACGTTTTAAACAACAAAAACATAAAGATACATTAAAAAATGATACAAAGACAAAAAATAGTAGTTTAAAATGAATAGAATGACTGGAATTTCCACATCTTGCCTCAAGTGTTTTAGTTTAAAATTAATTTAGCTAATTTTTTTCTCGTCACGAGTTGAAAAAAATCGTCCAGTTTCCAGATTTTAGAAGTCCGGATTTCCAAAGTCGTACTGCATTTCCAAAGCAAAGTTTAAAAGGCAGTGTATTAGTTTTTCTCTTTTTAAAAAAATCTTATATTTCAATACATGGAGTTGTTTCTTTTAAACCCTTAACTGGCCTTGGCATATATATACACTTTGCAGTCTATGTGTTAACCGATAGGACATTCACATTTATCTTTACAAAATACTTTCCTCTAATTTGTTACTAGCTGTATTATTATGCCAACTGCTTGGAATGCTATAGATTGGGTTTGAACAAGGGTTTACCTATGACTTGCTATGTGAGCATATTTGAGTTGTCCAGGTTTTTTTCTTTTTCATTCCTTTGCTACTTTGTATAATAACTATATTTTCAGGGATGAGATTGGAAAAAAGCAAAAAGACTGAAATCATACGTGAGGAAAACATTTGTACCATAATTTATACACGAAAGATGTTTTAAGAAATAAAACATCAGAACACGCAATATGATGAAAATATTACACTATAATAATTAACTTATTTATAATTCAGTATGTATAAATAATAAAAAGAATATTAAATTATTATTAAATCATTCACATTAAAAGTTAACAAACAAGTTTAACACATCATTAGGTGCATCAAAAGATACAAAATTAGACATTAAAACATTTACCACCTGTACATCACTGTGATTCAACATACACCCAACAGAAGTCTGAGAAGAATTATATTTATTTTTTAAATGCTTCAGTAACTGCATATGAAAAAACAGATGCCAAAAAGAAACTTACAAAGGACAAAATTATTTATTTTATGGGGAACTACATTTATCAGCAAAGAAAATAATTTTCCTTGATTGAACTGACATTTTATCACAATTTTAGCTCTTGTAAAACATTTAAAATAGATTTGCAACACAATTTGTCTTTTTACAACAGATGTAAAAGGTACAAGATAACTTAGCTGAAATTACGATGTTAATGCACAAATAAATGACCATTCCTGAAATATAACCCATTTAAAAATATGATTCGCCTATTGTCTTTTATAATTTTCATTTGTAAGATTCAGCAATATTAAAGTCCCGCAGTAATATCAATATTAAGCCCGGCAGAATAACATGCTTTTATTAGTAAATAAACCATACCATATTAGTGTTTAGAATATTTGTGTCATAGTGAGAAAAATGCTCTTCATAAAAGGCCATTAACCTGAAAAATGAAATTGTTTTATTAATGAAAAGAATGTAGGAAAAAATATTTAAATGTGCAAAACGAAATGACAGAAATTTGTAGATAACGTGGAACTTTTTTTCCATGACAGAGGCAAATTTTTGAAATAACCATTTTTTAACTTTACTGAAAAATGTAAGTTACACATCTACACGATCAATCTTTTTTTTTTTCAAAATGCAAATTATTTTATAATTTTCAACAGAATTAAAGCTGCTTTCAAAATGCTACAAGTCACTTAATTTACAAGTTAAAAAAGGTTTTGAAAGGCTCTAAAATAAATTACAACAATGCACTAAAGTTCATCGAATAAAATGTTTAATGGCAGAATAAGTATTATTTAACAATAATGAAGAAAAACAAGTAAAAATTTGCAATCTACTGAGAAAAAAAAATTCCTAAACATACCTAAAAAAAGAAACATTTCTGCAAATGTTTCTAAGTTAATATCCTTAATTTTAAAATAAAATCAAGCAATTTGAGGAACTGTTTGTAGAGGCATAAAATTGCTCAGGTTCAACAGAAAATAAAATAATAGTGATTTGTATCGTTAAATACATCATAATTTTCATTGTCTATTTCCTGGACAAAATAATATAGAACTCAATTCAGAATCCTTTACGAGAAGCAATTATTTATTGAAAAATGAGAAAACATTGCAACATTTCTGAAACATGGATATATCTAGTTGACTCCAGAAAAAGATTTATTAGCATAAAAGGGGAAAATCTGAAAAGTTAGTTCAAGGAATCTAAAGAAACTCTTAATAAGAGATTTATGGTTGTTGCCAGCATTGCAGATAAAGGAAAATTAAGATTAGAAAAATTAATCCCTCATATTATCAAAACTATATTTTATTTAAGGAAGACCCACCATCTGTTTACCATCAAGGAGAAACTCCTTCAAGACAAAGCAAGCAACAACGTCTACATATACTATAAAATTCTAGAAAAAATGTAATAAACTAATATCAATTCCATACCTTTAACCCACAATCCTGCTAAATCAACAGGTGTATCATACATGGACATTTACACATTTGGTCCGTTGAAAAGAGTAATGAAAACTATTGTAAATTTAATGTGGTGTTAATAGAATATTATGGAAGAGGAATGAGAGAAACTGATTATATTCATTTTACAAATAGAACTTTTATATTGGAAATTAAGATGTAAAATGATAATTAAGAACAAGGAAACAAGTAAAAAAAGAACATTAAACCAGTGGGAGTGTTCTCCCCTAAACTTTCTCGTATATTTCCCCAAAAAGGTGCCGTTTCTCCTTCCCCCACGTGGCTAAAAAAATTCAAACCTACTGTTATCCAGAATCCAATGACTATCAGAAGGTTTTTCATTGTAGTGATTGAAAAATATCTAGGTAAAGAATCCAATTCAAAGAGATGCGTATCGATTAAAACGCATCTATCACACACTGCTAGGTTTCACTCTTGCCGTCTCAAGGACAAACTGACGGAATTCGCTCCTTTCGCGTGCACAGAAGATTTGTTAGGAAAAAGATAAATTAAACATAATATTGTATTTACCTTTTTCTCGGTTTTTCCTGACCTAAAGTTTTCAAATGTACGCGATAAACGCCTACATAAACAAAAGCGTAGTTCGCTTCTGTTCATTCCCGAGAAATCTTTATTAATCATTAAACACATTTTTCTTAAACTATAAACATATCAGTATTATAAATAATAAATTAAAGTTCATGATCTCATTGCTGTATTAGTATTGTGCAAGATTAAACCATTTTTAGATGCAATCATCTAATTAGCATGAGATTCCGATATTTATGATTCCGAGTCGTAACTGCTACATTGCATGCAAATCTTTTCCACGTGATCGGCAGAAGATTGTATAAAAGCGGTTGCAAGCATTTTTTTTTATCCTCTCTTTGCTTTCGCTCACCGACTGATTCATGCTACTATTGCTCAAACGAGCATGTAAATATTTTTCTATTTTAAAAGTTGTAATAGTAACTTTGTGCTTTTATATTTTTTGTTGCACTTAAAGTAATAAATGCCATTAACTGTAAATATTGTTGATTCTGATATTAATCAACTAAAAGTTGTTGCATTAAAAATCATATTAGTATGCGATTAGATGTTATTTAAAGGCCACTGCATGATTATAGAATTTCTTTGAAGTAAAATTCAGCCAAAGTTTTAAGTAATATTTTTCAAAGAGATAGAAATCTCATCAATGGTTATGGACCATTTTTTTTTCCACGTTTGTTATGGCTAATCTATCGCTGACTACTAAAAGTTGATGCAAGACGGTGGGCCTGTAAGTAAAGATCAACTGTTTCCAGTTTTATTTTCCCAGCATGGATATCTCCATTGAAAAGCTGAATGCCAACAACTACAGTACTTGGAAAGAAGATGTTAAAGTTGTGCTTATGGAAAAAGGTAGCTGAAGAATCATTTCCGAAGAAGAAAAAGTCCCCGTCAAGCTATCAGGAATTGAAGGCGAAGAAGAGCGGACTTATCAGAAGCTTTTGAAGGACTACAATCTCCGGAAAGATTGAGCCTACAGTGTGATCTACTTGTCGTCGGAAAAAGAATATCGTTTACTCATAGCTGGAATTGAAGACCCTGTGAAAGCGTGGAAGATTCTAGAGGAACACTTTAGACCAGACTCCCGAGCCAGGGCGACTGGACTTGCCGATGAATTCTTTTCCTGTCGTGTATGTCCGGATGAGGACATAGGAATATATGCCAGTGGTGGTGGTGCCAGGTTAAAACACATTTCAGCCCAGCTAGCTGATTGTTATAAGCCTATACAGGACTGGTATCATGCTTTTCAACTTATTCAATATCTACCACCAGATTATGCAGGTATTGTCCAAGTAATTTACAGGTGGAAGAACGAAGATTTCAAGGCTGACAAAGTCCTGAGTGAGCTGCTAGCTGAAGAAGCCAGATTAAAGCAAAGTAATAAGGATCAAGAAGTCCTAGAATGTCAGGCTAAAATAAATTCTTCAAGACCATTAAAAGTCATCACACGAAAAATCCCAAGTGAAAATCACGACAAAGTGGAATTGACCAGCAAAGTAAAAGGAAGACAAAGAAAAAACCAGAAGAGGAGACCCCGTTCGTTTTCCCGAAAAAGACAAAATACAAGTTTAGTAACTGATGCTAATGCTAGTGTCACTACAAGTTTGCCACCTGGATCTTTGATACAGCGGCCACATCGCACTTCAGCTGTGACAAGGACTCGATGCTCAACTACAGACCTGTTAAAGGAGCCGAGGTATCCGTAGCGATCGGCGGAGTGACGTGCCCCGTGGAAGGAACTGGCGAGGTGGAACTTGAGTTTTACAAAAATGGTGAGTGTGAAACCATTACATTACTAAATGTATTGTATTCTCCTAAATTGAAGCAGAATTTAATCTCTGGTAGTAAAATTGATAAAGCTGGTCATAATTTTGTGTGTAATAAAAATATTTTGAATGTATATCATAAAGATGGTCACAAGCTATTTTATGCTAAAAGGCAAGGTGGTTTATATTGTGTAACACCAAATTATCATAAAAATGTAAAGTCAAAGGTGTCTAATAGGAATTTAAAATCTAATGTAAATATCTCGAGTATTTCTGTCAATGACTTAAATGTATGGCATAAAAGATATTGCCACATTAATACTAAGTATATTGTGAATACTAGTAATAATAAAAGCGTGAATGGTTTACCCAATTTTAAGAGTGATTATATTAATTGTGAACCATGCAAAATTGCTAAGTCTAAGCGAAAAACTTTTAAACCCATAGGTAAGATTAGATCTAATAAACCATTGGAGTTGCTTCATATGGACCTTTGTGGCCCTATTCAAAACGTTGCAATTGGCGAATATTGCTCTTTTCTTACGATAACAGATGATTACTCGCAAAAGATTAATGTTTATACCGTTAAAGAAAAAAGGGATGTTTTCAAATGTTTCCGTAGTCATCAAAATAGAGTAGAGCGTTATCTAAATTCTAAAATTATAAGCATTCGAACTGATAACGGTTTGGAATTTTGCAACTCTGAGTTTGAAGTCTTACTTGAAGAGCAAGGGATTAAAGCTGAACGTACCAATACCTATACACCTCAGCAAAATGGTGTTTCAGAACGCTACAATTATACAGCAATGGATTGTGTCAAAGAAATGCTTAATGATAGCGATATTCGCTTTAAGAACTCCACAAGCTAACGAGTGGTATAAAGCCATGTTGGATGAAATTTTAGTTATGAATAATCGTAAAGTTTGGATTTGGGTGCAAAAACCTCCTAACAATAAAATAATAGGTTTCCGTTGGGTTTTTACAGTGAAAAATGACGACCAAGGCAAGATTGTAAGGTATAAAGCCTGATTAGCGGCTCAAGGCTTTAAACAAACGAGAGGTATTCATTATGATGAAGTCTTCAGCCCAATTGTTAATTTCGAAATTGTAAGACTGTGTTTTTCTATTTTTGTATGCAAACTTCAATGGTCACACTGTCAGTTGGATGTGCAGTGTCCCTATTTGAATGCACCTCTTGATGAAAATATCCTGATGTCTCAACCTCAGGGTTTTGAAGATCCTAACAAACCTGAATATGTTTGTAAATTAAATAAAAGCATTTATGGTCTTCATCAATCAGGAAGAAATTGGTTTTTAGAAATTCACAATGTATTGGTAAATCTTAAATTTCGAAAAATTGAGTAGGCAAATTGTATTTATACTTTTAATGACAGTGTGGTTTGAGTTTGGTTTTGTGGCGCAAGAGCCATAGATTTGACCATGCTGCGCCAAACTATATAATGACAGTGTGGTACTTTTAATGTATGTTGAAGATATAGTTGTTTTTGCAGCAAACGAATCTTTAATTTTTAGTATTGTTGATAAGCTCAGACAGCATTTCAATATAAAAATTTTAGGACAGACACAAAAACTTTTAGGTGTCGAATTTGAACAAAAAGCTGAAACTTTGCTAATTCACCAACATGATTATATAAATAAAATTTGTTTGGCATATAAAAAATACAACTATCCAACTACATCTTTACCAATCACTGTAGGTACTGTTTTATCTAAACAACAATGCCCAAAAATGGATAAAGAAATTTCAATTACGTCAAAATTTCTGTACCGTAATTTATTAGGTTGTTTAGCCTTTTTAGCAGCCAGAACTCGTCCTGACATATGCTATGCAGTAAATATATTGTCGCAGTTCCAATCTAATCCAGGTATTGTACACTGGAATACTTTATTAAAATTATTAGGTTATGTATCCCAAATCAGTAATTATAAGCTAAATATTTCAAACATAAAAGATATAAATTTAGAATGCTTTAGTGATGCTGACTTTGCAGCAAGCCGTGACGATAGGATATCTATGGGTGGCTTAATTCTTTTTTTGCTGGCGAATCTCCTATTGTGTGGCGTACATTTAAACAAAGATGCGTAAGCTTATCTACTCTAGAAGCGGAGTATGTTTCTTTAACAGAGGCAGCTAAGGAGCTCATATGGATTCTTTGTATCCTGCATTTTAAAATTAAAATTTGAAGGCCACTTATTATGTGATAACCAAGCAGCTATAAATTTTTCCAGATCATCCATGGAGAACCATCGCACAAAACACATTGACATTAAATATCACTTTGTAAGAAATTTAATTCTTGAAAAATTATTCACTTTAAAGTATGTAAATACGAAATCTAACTTAGCTGATTTATTTACTAAGCCATTACCGAAAGTGGGTTTAAAATCGTTAATTGATAAGATTTTTATATTTTGATAACACTTTTGAAATGTAATTCTAAAATGTGAATTTTTCTCCTTTTCATGTCTGACCGGCTGGCGGATTTTTGACGGTCTTCATTGAGATGATATCCATCACTCTGGTCGGATACAGCTGAATTATACAAGCAACTCTCAAAACCGTATCGGAGAGAGTAATAGTTCAAGTATGCCAACTACAGGGATGCTGTTTACCATCGGGATGATGTTCGTCTTAGATGAAAGTCCTTTTTGAAATCTGAATCTTCTAATAATTAAGAAGAAATATATATATATATTTTATTCCATCCAGCTAGCTGCCAGCCCGCCACACATTTATATGAACTATTTAATCTTCCAAGATTTGAACTTTTTGTATCACAAGTTGTTGTATTATAAGAAACGACTCCGACTCATAAAAATCATAAACCTCTTTATTGATTTAATGTTTAAGGATAGGTAAGATTTATTAAATTTCAATTTTTTAATTTTTTCAAAAATTATTTTTGGCCAGTAAAAGGCAGGTGGGCCATTGTTAGGAAAAAAGATAAATTAAACATAATATATTGTATTTACCTTTTTCTCAGTTTTTCCTGACCTAAAGTTTTCAAATGTACGCGATAAACGCCTACATAAACAAAAGCGTAGTTCGCTTCTGTTCATTCCTGAGAAATCTTTATTAATCATTAAACACATTTTTCTTCAACTATAAACATATCAGTATTATAAATAATAAACTAAAGTTCATGATCTCATGCTGTATTAGTATTGTGCAAGATTAAACCATTTTCAGATGCAATCATCCAATTAGAATGAGATTCCGATATTTATGATTCCGAGTCGTAACTGCTACATTGTATGCAAATCTTTTCTACGTGATCGCCAGAAGATTGTACAAAAGCGGTTGCAAGCATTTTTTTTTTTTATCCGCTCTTTGCTTTCGCTCACTGGCTGATTCATGCTACTATTGCTCCAATGAGCATGTAAATATTTTTCTATTTTTAAAGTTGTAATAGTAACCTTGTGGTTTTATATTTTTTTTTTGTTGCACTTAAAGTAATAAATGCCGTTAACCGTAAATATTGTTGATTCTGATATTAATCAACTAAAAGTTGTTGCATTAAAAGTCATATTAGTATGTGATTAGATGTTATTTAAAGGCCACTGCGTGATTATAGAATTTCTTTGAAGTAAAATTTAGCCAAAGTTTTACATAATATTTTTCAAAGAGATAGAAATCTCATCAAGATTGCTTCCAGTAGGCATGTGCATGGAGATAACGGATTGGTTTCAATAGTAAATTATACAGACCAACACAGTCAATCCTTTGACGGATTTGGCCCAAAATTTTACACGCACCTACATTCATGACAATAAAACTGTGTACCAAATTTTATCCATCTAGCTATTCAAGTTTTTGAGTTATAGTGTTCACATGATTTCAGACGTACAGACAGACTTCTCGTTGATGGATTTTTGTCCAAAATTTGATAGAAACCTAAAAATTATGTTTAAAGACCACATACCAAATTCCATCCCCGTAGCTCTAATAGTTTTCGAGTTATCGTGTTCACAGACAGACATAATTCCAAAATTGTACTTTTCGGACTCAGGGAGGTCTAAAATGTGGAGATTCGTTAAAATCTCGAGTTCGAATTTTTTGACAATTACAATACTTTCTCTTTGTATACTTCATATACGAGAAAGTAACAAACGACGATACGATTTTTAATAATTAAAAAAGATGCAAGGCTAATCCTTTTTAACCCTGTCTCGTTTTAAAGCCGATTTTACTTTCTTAATTATATCATTTTCTTCTTTGACATGATTATAAAATTGGGTGCAAGTCATTTTAAAACTAGAATGACCCAGAGCTTAGATAGAAAACGGGACAAATAGTAATATGGGACTGAGTAGTGAAATGTGTCGACAGTCCTGTATATACAAGACGTATGACAACCCTAAAGAGAGGGAACTATACGAGAAAATTTAGGGGAGACCACTCCTACTGGTTAATATAGTGTCCCTCAAAGAGTTAATTCAATTTCTTTTTAATTACTAATTTTAAAAGTTCAAAATTGCACAGTTGAAAGAGAAATGAACCTCAGAATGGCATATACAAATTTTGTGCTGCTTCTGTTAACCGTTTAAGAATAGTGTTTTTGGCAGATATAATGCATTTTTTGCTTTATATTATTGATGAAGAAAACCGAGTTTGAATTTCGGAAACCTTTCTTTCATGCGGAAAGTTTGAAATTTAGTTAATTGTTATTTGTTCCAATAAATAGTTGGTGAGAAAGGCAAGTAGATATATTTTGATAATTTTGTTGTGGTGAAAGTAGTTATAAACATTGACTCAGGAGTGTTCGAAGTAGACAAGAGCTACATTCGTCAGGTATCATAACACTGATAATTTAGGAAGTGGCTGGAAACCAAATTGCAGCTATTGCTAACATCACGACAATAACATCATTTAGAAGATTTGAACAGCTTTTTTTAACCGATTGATATGAAAATAGGACACAGATCTACAATTAGGATCATAAGACCACATACTAAATTTCATTTATCTAAGTCGTTGTGTTTAGGAGTTATAGTATTACAACGAAACTTTCTCGCATAGGACCAGTAATGTGGGGTGGGTAAACAGTGGGTAGGTATTTACCCAAGACCTGGTTATTTTGAGAAAAAAAATTATGAATGGGGATTTACAATGAAACATAAAATTTATGAATTTCCAAAAACTTAATATTTTGCAAAACAAATTGCGTATGTTTGTAATTTTTATGTGCACTGAGGTACCACAACTTTATTTAACGTTTTTGAGTACGAAATCTTGCTACAGATATCACACAAGATTTCACCATACCTCTGGTAAATCACAGGCGTCCATCTGGAGAATGACAGAACGAAGTTTCGTTTTAGGGAGTTGCCACAATTTCCGAAGTGCGTGTTTGCCGCTTGCTACAATTTCCTACATAGACCGCCAAGGTCAAAAGCCAACCGTACTAACTTGGGTAAAATAAGCAAAACGCTCGCCAACACACAGTCGCAATGTGCATTCTGAACCAAATATGCATTTTGAACAACTTTTTTTAACGGATTGAAATGTAAATTGGACACAAATTTACAATTAAGGTTAGAAGGCCACATACAAAATTTCATGTATCTAAGTCATTATCTTAAAGAGTTGTGTTCACAAGTTTGCAATTATACAGACCGGCAGACAGTCAACCCTTTGACGGATTTGGCCCAAAATTTTATACGGACCTACATTCATGACGATAAAACCGTGTGTGAAATTTTATCCATCTAGCTATTCAAGTTTTTGAGTTATAGTGTTCACATGACCATGGACATGCAGATAGACAGACTTCCCTTTGACAGATTTTGTCCAAAATTTGATAGAAACCTACAAATTATGTTTAAAGACCACATACCAAATTTCATCCCCGTAGCTCCAATAGTTTTCAAGTTATTGTGTTCACAGACACATAATTCCAAAATTGCATTTTTCAGACTCAGGGAGGTCTAGAGCGTGGAGATTCATCAAAATCTCGAGTTCGAATTTTTTGACAATTACAATACTTTCTCTTTGTATACTTCATGTACGAGAAAGTAAAAATACAAGAATTTTAATTAAAAAATAAATTTATTCTACGTCAAAAACATTAAAAATGTAAGTGAAGGCTTCTGTATTTAAACAGATAAAAGAAATTACTAGTGAATATATTAGTATTATAAAATAGCAATCAAGACCCAAGAAAAAAAATTATAACTTTATAAAAAATGCCATGACCTTATATTTTCAATGCTTCTGAGCTTTGCAAATTAATCATCAATTTTGGAACTATTAGTGAAAATTTTGGAATAATTATAAAATTTTTAATTATTCAAATTTTGATTCAAAACATTTCGAATTCTCAATTTTACTAAGAATTTTAAAACAACTTATTCAGATAAGCCAACCTGTAGAAATAAAAAGTATTTGTTCATGAAATATTGAATACCTTACTGCATAATTTTTAAAAAGGGGTAATTACAGCACAAACTCTCCAGTTCACAATAATTTACTCATAATTTTTCCAAATAAAAATCACCAATATTTTGGAAAACACTACTTTTATTATAACCCCTGAAAAAAAGAATGGTACTAAAATCCCTCGGCAACACATAAAAAATTCAATTTAAAAGTAGATAAAACTTTTTTGTTACTGAGTTGCACACAGTTTAATGCAGCAGAACATACAGAAGTTTTAGTGGAAGAATATTATTAGAGAATATAATTCTCAACTGAATCCTACACTATAAAAAGAAAAAGCATTACTTTTCTTGGCGGCTAATTTTCTGTTTTATTTCCCTATTAGCACTCTTCAGGGTCTCATTTTCCTTCAATAATTCACTGAAACGTTCAAAGTGTTAAGAAAAACACAAAAAATGATGCAATTATACGAAATACCATCATATATATATTTTACTTTCAGATTATATAAAACAAAGATTTAATTAATAAAATTTAGTTTGTAAAATATATTTAAAAACATGGCCTAATAATTTCAGCAAAATCCATCAGTTCATAGACTGTAAAGTACATGTATATTTAAGCCATAAAGTATTACAGATTATTGTATCAGAAATGATTATATATCATGTTATTGACATTATATTAGCAAGAAACAAAATTTAAAACTACTCGGAACCAGTTTTGCATACCACAATTCTATGTGTCCCAATCAGTTTTAACAAAATTAATCAGTTTTTATAAATGGATAGATACCATAATTAGAATATAATGAACAAACTAAATATATTCTAATATTTGACGTACAAGATTTACAACAGATATCACTAGATTTATATAGTAAATTGTTAGATTATTATCATAAATAAAATACATGTCAAATATAAGAAGAGCGAGCAACAATGGAATTTTAGTTCAGCACTCATAATAAACATGCAAGAAAAATACCATAATTACATATGAAGACAATTTACTTCACTTTAAATGAATCCTGATATAAATATATAATGCTAATATTGAAAATAAAGTAAATAAATTGTATTGCACTGATATGCCAAATTCAAAGCAAGAAAAATATCAAAGGATATGCAACAGTTTCTCACTGCTGGTACTGCATTTATTTCTGAAAGAAAACCAGTATTGACCAATAGCTTCTAGTCCAACCAAATACAATTTCCTCCATTAAAAACTAAAATATACACAACTAATATACCAGTTCTAAAATAGAATTGATAGCATGAAAAATAATTACTCACTGGAAATTATAAGCTTTTTTAACAGTGGTACTTATTGTATCATCAACAGCATTCTGAGAAATAAAAATTCTGATTAAAGAAGCATTTCTATTTACCACAATCATTTAAATGAGAAGATAAATGTAGTATTGCATTACAAAGCATGCCAAACTCAAAGATTAACATACATCAAATAAAGAAGATCCAACTTTAAATGTGTCAAAAAAGTTATAGAAGTCTATGTATATAAAAAATTTCCTTATATTTTTGACACCATGCAGTTCACTCATACTTCATTAATAATTATGCACAATTAGAACATTTTAGAATTAAGTTTAAGGCACAAAATTTTATATGCTGTAATGTTGGAAAGGTTACAGAAACTTCTGGACCACCTGCTACCCTAAAAGATCCTACATTTTATCCTACACAATCCATTTTGCAATATAATACAGTAAGACTTCTCTAAGTGGACACCTCCCCCCCCCAAAAAAAAAGTCACTTTTGTTTGACACACAATTTCTGGCCTTTAGATATAATATTAAAAAATAACCTCTATTAAGGGCCTGCTGAAACCCTTCTGAATGGCCAGGTTGGTTGCTTGTTCCACTTCAATGAAATGCATTCCCTTTGTCTTCGACTTTGAACCTTTTATTAAGAGAAAAGGGAGGAAAGAAAGAACAGCAAAAATTCATACACTCAAAAACAACACTGGAAATCCAATTGAAATTAATCATCTTTTTCCCAATATGAAGAGAAAAGTAACTTTGGCCTTGACCAGGCTTGGGAGTCAAGAGCACATCTGTGCCTTTCAGGTACTGATTCCGATTTAACAAAGAAGCTGCTGATATGGATTGTGACCATCATTAAATGAAATTTTCACCTCAAGAAACTTTAGAAAAATAAATGATAGTATTGCACATTCTGCATTAACTATTGACAAAATAATTTAGAGATTTTTTTCAAAAAAAAAAGTTACCTCCTGAAAAATTCACGCTAACACAAATTATATCTTTTTCAAAAGAAATTAAAATTTTTTGAAGTACTTTTTACTTTAGATAATTCTTAAAATTTACTTTATCAGAAATAGCAAATTACGACCTGTTCAAATACTATTTTTGTACTACCAAATACGGAAACCCTTTAGAGCAGTAGAGAGGTTTTACTGTGTATTATAAAAATAAGTTACTCTTAGTCCCAAACAAGTACTCCCCTTTATTTTAATAGTTTTCTTTTTTTTATTTTGATAAACAGGCACATCATTAAAGATATAAATTATCGCAGATTTCAGAGAGTAGATACCTATGATACTTACATTCAGTATTTGAATTTCATCATCTGGTTCAACTTTACATTTTTGAAGTGTCCCAGTAACCATAGGGAATGTTTTTTGAGGATCAACAAGCTCCTATAAGAAACTAGGAACATTTTAATTCCTCTGCACACAAAAATAGTTTCAGACATAAAATTTACAAATTTTTGGATGCAAGATAGCGATTCCTCACCCAAAGTCATATTTCTGTATCTTCAGTACCCACTCGATGTAGTGCCACCACAAAATTCAGATATAGACAAGAAAATAAGGTGCCCAGTAATGATAACTGAATGGAATTCAATTAAATGCAGTTTTTTTAGCAAATTTTAATGAAATGTTTTAAGTCAAGGTCATTTTCTTAAGCATTTTGCTTACAATTGTTGAAGAACCTGAAACAAGATGAGCCTGTGAAAGTTTTTGTGATCTTACATGTGGCTATAATCCTAAGTTTAAGATACCCTAATTTAGATTCTTAAAATGTGAAAACTGCATAAAATATGCCATCGTTATGTCCCTTCATTTTAGATATTTATACATAATACACTCTTTGCAGTAAGCTTCATTGAATACATACAAGGTGATAAAATAAGCAATAATAATTTGATGTTTCTAGAGTAATTTTAATACCATAATCATATAGGGAAGAACAGACAAAGTGGGACAAAACATGGGCTATTGATTTATGTTCTCTTGAAAGTATGTTTGAAAAACAGAAAATTATCTTGCATATTCTTCAGCTATGTAGTAATAATTTGGAAATAAATCACATCTACCAAATACTTTGAGATGAAATAATAGTAATACAGTGGGTGATTGGCTCTAATAAATGTAATCCATTCAAAGATAATGTTCATTATCTTAACTGTTTGTTAACTGATCGTCAATTTACTATAGATGTTTATAACAAGAATTTGATTAATTTATTCTAAAAGCAAGAAAAATGTAAATTTTTATTAATATCAGGGTAGCCATAGAATAATACAAGGCGTTTGGAGCTTGATGTAAAAAATCTGTTGAAACAAATGCAATAAAATTAATCTAGATATAATTCCAGCCATGGGATTTTGATTAATGCAAAAAAAAAAGATCCAACTTTCCACCACCAATTGCAATATGATGCTGTACATGCAGCTGACGTAGTCAATTAGTTGAGAGGATTACAGAAATCACAATTTCTATTACAAATTTATTTTGGGATTGTGGATACATTTCACCGAGTTGACCACTCAGGTGTTCTTTGATTTGCATGCTGTACTGCAGATTGCAGCAGTTCAATGTTGATATGTCAGACTTGCAACATTAATTGATCCTTCAAGGTGGCTAATTTATCGATATTCCCATTTTCCCACTTTTTAGATGATCCCAGAGAAAATTCACATGGAACAAGATCTGGGAGAATGGCCATCTACAAGGAAATGTATGCCCCACTATCCATTCTTCTGTAAAATGTTGCACGGTTAGCAAAAATTTGCAAATCTTGGTTAAGAGCCAGTTTTTTCAAAAGTCAGGCAAATCGGGCAGTCTTGGATAGTTGACATTTTTGATTTTGTAGAAATTTTCAGGATATGTTCTTCATGTAAAACTATTCGACACGTGTTTTTTTTTTTTTTTTTTTTGCAAAAATAAAAAATCCCGTAGCTTTGGGGGTCCAAAATTGAAGATTGTCCGTTAGTTTAAGAAAAACATACCATTTTAACATAAGGCAATACTTTTTGTGCCAAGAGTGAACCATGGCATTGGTAATTATTTCGTGTTCTTCTACTTCCACACTGACTGTTAGGGCATAGACTTATGGTTGACTTTTGACACCAAGGACAAAGGTCATTCAAAATAAAAAAAGACTTTCTGAAACTTTGACTGTCAAAATCTTCTTTTGCCAACAGTGAATCACAAAGGTATATATTTCAGAGAATACATACTAATGAGACATACCGAAAAAGAGTAAGACATATGTGGTTGACTTTTGGAGTACAGAAATATTTGACCTTGAAATTGCAAAAAACACAAAATTGCTATGATTTTAGAGGTCATTCACTGCTTGTGCCAAGAGTGACCAGGTATGAAATTTGCTGGAAAAGAAGCCGTAAGTATAGCAGAAACAAAATCAATTCACAGATTTATGGTAACTTTTTCAAATTTTATATAATGCGGCTCTATAATTTGTGCTGAACATGTGTTTTGTGGCACTTGTTAAAAAACATCAATTGCTTTTATTTCAATATTTATTACTATTTTATGTAAAAATATTACATTAAAATTTATTTAACTAACTGAATTGCTCTCTGAACATAATATACAATTAGAACAAATTGAAAAATAATGAATAATAATTTTAGAGATCAGTCATTGTGTCTATGAACTAAGGTAAATGCTCCAGTAGTGGGTCACTTAAGGGTATTTCCTCAATTATCATCTAAACTTTTGGGAAGTTTCGCTAATCTGTATTTTTTTATGATTGTTCAAACTTTTATCTAAAATAATAATCATTTGAAATTTCAAAATAATTGTAATATAATTTTTTAAAAATTAAAAACTTAGATCACTCCTATGTACCAGAAGTGGGCATAGCAAACTTTTGATGTACCAGTAGTGGGCATACCAAAAGTGGGCCACCCAGATTTGTCAATTGTGCCAAAGAAAAAAGAATAAAATCATTATATATAGTAATAATAACAATATATTAACATTATACACTATAAAAAATGCAATAAAAATGGCTTGATATAGGTGAAATCTTTTATTTATAGATTCTAGTCAAATGAGATTTACATTTTTTTCTCTAACAGCCAATTTTTTATTAAAGGTATATGCTAATTATCGATCTTTCATTTTAAGTTCTGTTTGGGGCATTATGGATATTAAATCTTGATATTTTATGTTGAATAAATCTTTTTTTTCTTTTATCTTCTCTCTGCAGCCAGATAAGAGCCCTTTTAAATGGTGATGGAATATTTTTTGATGGTCCAGCAATGCGATAGTTATTATTGTCTGCTTCGTTACAGAGCCCAACTAATTCTTGAATATCAGTCTTTTCCTCAACAGTACTATAATATATTTATTATTTAAGTAATTGGTCAGAATGTTCCATTAGTGGGCCATTAGTGTATCAGAAGTGGGCCATGTGGCCCACTACTGGTTCTGATAAAAATAAAGCAAATCTAATTAAATAAAAAGACTTTACAAGATATAACCTTCTTATTAAACATCACAAAACAGTCTATTTGAGAGAAAGCATGTGCTCCAGTACTGTCCCCTCTATGCCCACTACTGGAGCATTTAGTAAAACATTGATCCAAAAGTGGGCCACCCTTCACTATCTATAAATTATCAATATTATTTAATTTAAAGACAGTTTATAATACATTCGTTATATAATCAAATAATATCAATAACAATTCGTTTTAAAAACAAATAGGAGGTATGCTAAAAAATAGTTGAATGAAGAGTTACCTCTTAAGGAAATCACTAAGAATAAGCTAAAAATGCTTCTCTCAGAGGCCAACTTCAGCAACAAACTTTCTAGCTCCTAACTAAACAGGAAATAAAGGCTGTGCCTTTGGTATTTAGTTGATAAGGGTTTCAGCCTACCAGAGGCAGATCTCTTATTTCATTGGAATGTTGGAATTTCTTGTTTTTCAACTTAAAAATTCAAGTGGCCCACTACTGGAGCACTTACCTTAATCATTCAATCTAAGAACATGTCAAATGAAACAAAAAATTAAACTGACAATGAATACAAAAAAAAAACCCCAATTATTTAATTTTAAAAAAAAAGAAGTTCAAGATATGAAACTACAATAGAATTTGTTTAATCAGAAATAATTTAAGAAATCAGAAAAGGTATGTCCCAAAATTCATATTAAAATAAACTTCATATTAATCATTTGAATAAAGAGATCAGTGACTGCTGCATACTAAGTAATCATGTATCAGTGAATAATATTATCTAAGTTTGACAACAAATGGAATTAATGCTGTGATAATTGTTTCTAGCTTCTACCTTAAATTCAAATAATCTTTAAAAAATGCTTTATCACTTCCTATATGACAAAAAACAACAGAAACAATATTTAAAGAAATATTTTTATATCACATTAATGGTTATAAAAATTGCATAATAAAATACTAAATTTATTAATGAAGTTATAAGTTTAATGTACAATCATCAAAACAATAACTTTGGAGTAATGAGCAAGCAAGCCAATGAAGCACAGTTATATGTTGCAGGTTTTCAGTACGTATTCAAATTTAACAAACAAACAAACAAAAAACACGCGAGTTTCAAATTGAATGAGCATAACACATAAGTACAATTTAAATCTAAAACTTACTCCTCCACAAAGAAGAAGTTTTTCCTTGAACTCTTTACTGGGCTTTGGAAATGTCAGCTTTCTCACCAATGAGTTGGTTACTGCTTCATTGGTGATAAATAAATCATAAATGTAGTTCACTTTGTTCAGCTTTGCCTCAGTACAGAAGAACACATCAATCTGTATAGATAAAGTCCTAGAAGTAGATTCTGACAGAACAAATGGGGGCTTTTCCCTGACTGAAAAAAAAATCAATACTATATATATATATACAAAACAAAGTGTGAGGTTGTCTACCAAAAAATACGCTAGAAGGGAAATTGAAAATGTCTTTTACAAACAACTATTGCAATAATATATGCTAGCTGAAATAATTTCTTTCCCATCATTACTTTCAAATCAGGAAATTATTTTATTCAGCTTTTTTATTCATGTTTCAATTTTTCATACTTGCAGTTATTATGAATTTTCTTATCTTTTGTTAATTTTTTATGTACACACTTCCCGAGAAGAAAGACACTCAAAAATTGATCTAACAATATATGAAAAGATAAGAAATTCATTACCCTACATAATCAAATGAGACATTTACATTTTTAATTTATAAGTTATTGTATTAAAGTTTTGGCAATATTCCATCAGTTAAATAATATTAATAGACCACTGATATTTATATAACATTAGTCCATTTTTAAAGTCAGGTACTTAGAAAGTTGTCTATAAAGTAGAAATAAAAACAACATAGGGTTTTAGGGATGAAAAATTTATTTTTCTATCAATTATCCAATCAAAGCATATTACGAAAAAATTATTTTAAAACAAAGCAGTTGGAATTCTACCCAATATTTATATACCCTTTTGAACTTTATAGACTTTACAAAGAGCCTCAGGTTACACAAATCATTCGAAGTAACAGACTGAGATGGCTCGGCCATGTCTGGAGAACCCCTGAAAATAACCCGACTAGATTGCACACTTTCAAGAACCCCCGGGACAGACCTTCATCAAAATTTTGAAAATAAAAAACTGGCAAAGAGTTGCTTTGGATCGTCTGAGTTGGAAGAAGCATGCTGTCGAGGCAGCTAAGACCTGCAACAGGTTGTTACGCTCTTAAAGAAGAATATTTATATACCCACCCTTGTTACAGGGTGTATTATCAGAAGGATGCAGGGAAGGAATGTTATCTTTCATATTTTCTTAGGATCATTTTTGAGCATCTATCTTTTCAGGAACCCTGCATCTACAGTTTTTCAAAATGCTCTAGCTCTATTACCAGTGATCCCAGGCAAATGAATTGCATATAATTAGAAATATTGATTGATGGCTTCGTTGGAGTTAGTCATCTATTACAAATTTTGGAACACAGATATTCCAGCTTAGAGTTGGTTTACATCACCAAAGAGTGAAAGAATTGTAGTGTGTTCAATTTTGAAAAGCAAACTACATACTCTTAGGTACAGTTTTGCAATAACTAACTCCAAATCCCAAAAATAGTAGTTGGTGCCTTATTGCACAACTGTATTCACATCCTGAGATTTGGAGATATCGAGACAAAAAAAAAATCAAGATATTAGTGATGAGTGCAATACATGAATGTTAAGCAATTATGGGAAACGTCATCGTATGAAATTTAACTGCAGAGAAAAGACACAAAGTCTGATAATCTTATATCTACTGATATTTATGGACTATTTGATCCATTTCAACAAAAATTAAGTTTTTTTATAGATTCTCATTTTAGAGCCATAAACTTCACAGATGGACATCTCACTTTTTTTTTATAGTGTTTCTACAAGCTCTTAATGGCCGAAAATTATGAGTTTGCTTCCCTAAACAGTCCACTATATCTTGCGTTATTCTCAAGTACTTATAAGTGTTCCAACTCCAAAGTACACCCCCATTTGAGATATAACCATTTTTGCAAAAATTACAAGAAAATTTCTTATGCTGCATATTTCCAAATATAATTACTGTATAAAAATTTTTCCTGCGATAGATTGAAATTGGCTCAATTTTATTAAACAAACTAATTACAGAGAAGTTTGCAATACTAAACTGGAAATACTTAAAGTTCTCAAAATTCACATCCAATATATGTATTTTGAATATAATGCCATCATTCATTAAATATCAATGGCATTCGATAAATCCCAAATTATGGTGCATTCTTGAAAGAGATGAAAGGAAAATAATGAAATATATACATATAATTAAACTGAAAGAAATACAAAATAAAAAACTGGAATCATTCTTACTTCTCTTAGGATCTTGATAACTTTCAGGTAAATAGAATATAACTTTCTCCACAATGTGTTTGATTTCATTACCGTTGACACCTTGAACAAACAATGTCCAGTCATGAGTATAGCCTTCTTTGTTCGGCTTGCTATTTTTCCATGCCTTGTGGCCAAGTTCTATCTTTATTTCCAGGCTCTGCAAAAACCATATTTCTTAAATCAGAGCAATTTAGAGGAGAAAAATGAATTCTGAATTCTTCTTTTACTATCATTAAGCCTCTGAGCGGTTATATATTTTGAGCTACTTGCCTTAAGGTCTTGAAAATTTGCTTTTCAAGTGAAAAATTGAATCTTTATTGCTGAAATCTTAAAAATATTTTGTCCATGGCAGTTTAAGAAATTATACATATAAACATGAATTATCTACTTTTGAACTCAATATGGGAAACTGAAAAATACGTGTGAAATGCTTAGAGAGTTAAAAGGCATTATTAAATAACTAAAAAATTCATACACAATAAAGGAAAATTTTTTTTATCTGTGAGTTACTATAAAAGTTGCAATTGACTTAAAAATTAGTTAACAAATAATGAATTAGATGAATTTTTTAAAAAATATAACTGACTGGAACTTATTACATTGGACTTTTTTCTTCCATATTGAATGATAAGACATTCAATCTATAGCATTTAAATAAAATACCGGTTTTAAATTTTATCCACTGCCGATTCCGACACTATAGAGGTTATGAAGCTGACCTCGTATGCTTAGCTTCACACTATCAATTTTCTATCAAAGTCAGAGGATTATCAAAATTTTACATTTTATGAGGTCATTCAATACCCTTTAAGTACTTAATCATGTTTTCTACTTTTAAAAAAAATTCAAAGTTCAACTTCAGCATCCCGAGAAAGTAGTTAATTTTTTCTATTGTGTAAGCCATGTATCAAAATTCAAGTGAAAACAGCAGACAGGGATACCAACTGACCGACCATCACTTTCCTGGGAAGTACCCCGCCTTGAAGCAAACAACCTGTTACAAAACAACACAATGATTTAGGGCTCATTCTAGATGGGTTTTATAAGGGTCTGCATTAGAATCATGCCTTTAACTAGATACTTCAGTCTGAAGAACAGCAGCAATATTAATGTTTACTCAAATTTCATATATTTTTCAAAATAAAAAAAAAACAATGTTATAAATTTAAAGCAATTAAATTCATGTTAATTCTTCTTACATTTACCAAAATTTTCAATCACTTTTAAATGTGTAGCATCTTTCAACATTTTCGACTGTTTTCAAATAATAGATACAAAAAATTACAGATCAAATTAATTTGAAAAGTTTGGCCATTTTTTGGAAAAGATAATAATAATTATTATTTAATTATGATGGAATAAAAGATCAGTCAAGTATTAGTAATTAGTATTAAGTAAAATTAGTTGCAACTGTTAAAAAAGTTTCCCCAAGTTGAAAATTAAATGCTAGTGATGAAATAATGAAAAAAAAAATCAATAGCTTCACAGTACGTATTTTTTTCAAAGCTACTCCCCTCCCCCCAATTCACAACATAGTAAAACCATAAAAAGATCCAAACTTAAATTAATTTTTAATTTAACACATATATAAAAAGGAGACAAGAACTAGAGGTTTAATACAAATTCTACTCTGTCACAAGCAATACAGCAATCTAATAATACAGAGAGATGCAAATGTCAACAAGTTTTTATTATGAAAAAGACCCATAAATAAGCTCTAAAGAGCCAATTATTTTGATAACTTTCAGGTTTGATAATAAGTGCTTTTGAAATGAAATAGAATCTTTACAATGTGAACACTCAGTAAATTAACGCTTTATATCCTGACAGTACTAAAAAAAAATAATAAGACTATTTTTCCTAATGGTGTTGATTTGTTCCAATAGGAAGTAAAAAAAATAGCAGCCTAAAGGCAGAAATTAATTTTTAAAATTAATCACCTTAATCAAAAAAGGTTTTCTTCCTCTTTCCTGGAGTTACCAAAATTTATCTAATGATGCAAAAATAAAATTAAAAAGTTGCTGGTGAGATGTAAAGGGTAAATAAAGCTTTCATTTTTACAAAAGGCCATAACAAAGGTTTCTTTTTTATTAGAATCAAGGTGTATTTCTAAGAGGAGGATGGATGGATGTGAGGAGTTCTTAAACGATGTGCAAGAATTTATTTTTTAAGATCATTTGAGGTGTTGCATGAAATGTGGCTTAGACAATTGTTAAGTAACAAAATTTTATTTACCCCATCCATTTCTAAAATCACCAGTGTTAAATTTGAGGAGCATTTCTAGCTCACAATAATGATAAAAAAACCATCAACTTCACAAGTTTGAAAATTACACAAAGCAATAAGCTAAAAAAAATAAGTGTTCAATGAGATATTAAATTCCACATTTATTAACCACAAAAAGACATGCAAGCTTTTAATACATCCAATTTGAATAAAATGTATAATAATAAATGGTCGTGGAGGTATTCATTTCAAATGAAACTTGCTTGCAAATCATTAGCATTTAAAATTACTTAATTTAAAAGCTTAAATTTATCTGCTACATATTTTAACAATCACAACATAATGATGTTTACATTTCTTACAGAATTGTTCTAAGAATTTGTTAACATGTTTTGCTTTTTTTTTGTAATTATAATAATACAGTTCACTATGAATTGTCATTTTTAGGCAGTTCACTATTTCTTTCTAGCTTATAGTGCACATATGGTATACAATAAGATCATATAAAAGTCAAACCAAATAAATAGACAAATATTTTAAGAAGTTAAAAATACTTTCAATGGCCAAACAATGCAACAGAATTTGGTATTCTACAAGCTCCCTCTGCTGCAAAATATGTTAAATATAGACAAAATACAAAATTTATACCAAACACTAAAACAATGTCTAGTAGGATAGAAGGGGTACATTTAAACATTACCCTCTCAATTACAATAGATTTCCGAGTGGGATGAACGAGTCCATTGTAAGTAAGGTTGGTTGGTTCGTTTTATGGCGCAAGAGCCAGATTTGGCCATTACTGCGCCACAGATGGTGAAAATAGAACTATGATGCAAAAAATTCCATATTGCAATTTTAAAAAGTAATAACCATTGTAAGTAAGGCTTTTCGCAGGTAGTTATTTCTGATAGAGGGACACATATGGAATGCAGCAGTCATTCCAAATATAGGGAAATACTTGCTGTTATTGCAACAAGGGATGCTGTAGAAGTGGATCATGTTGTATCATCATGAAGCTTACAATTTTGTTTGAATAAATCTACACTGGAAAACAAATGTTAAAATATTCAAAATAATTATCAGTTGTAAAGTGTCTGTCTTCCTGAATGGGATAATATTTAGAAAGGGTGTATCAATTCTACAGACATGTCTCTTTGTATTAGGAATGATGTAAACAATCTGTATCTAGCGAGAGTGAAATATGAATTTTAATTTCCATTTCAGGCTTGCTTTTTAAAACTTACTTTTAAATCATTTCATGCTAATGGTTCAAAATAAGGATACAATGTAACAAGGAAAAAGAATCAAAATGCATGCTTTGATATTTTTGTTGCCTCAATATGCTTTACAAAAGGCTCTACCAGAAAATATCCAAAGCACCAACAAAGGCAATTGCGACTATTTCAAAAATCCTAAAAACTAGCAAACTGCAAAAATTTGACAAAATTTTGAATAATTATAAATGTGATACACAAACTTGCATATTTTAACGAAACTGGATTTTTTTTTTTTTTTTGATAAGAAGTTTGACTATTCCATTAATTTTCATATATAATTTAATATTATTACAGTATCTTAATGTCATATTTGTTCCAAGTCAAAATTTAAAACATAAAGTGAATATAAAAATATTCTGAAATTCCAGATTTAACCCTTTGCACTTAAGAGGTGACACTCGGTCACCATTCTAGACAGTGCATCATTTTGACGTTTCTAGATTTCAATGGTTAAAAAACTACTTACTAAGTCGTAGAATAATTTCTCAGGAAAAATGAACGTGCACAAACATATTTTTTACGTTCCAAAGCAATAATATGAACTCTTGTAAATCGGCGAATAATTATGCATCTAATTACTTTTCCCGAGTCCAAAAGGGTCAAGAAGGTAAAAAATCTGTAATTCCAGAAAAATCCTTAACACAATCTGCATCAGCCAATAAAGAATAACTCTTCTTGCAGGACAAATAGAAGGTAAACAGGAAAACAATTAGAGTAAAATTAATGCAAAGGAAACAAAAGGTTTTGAAATCTCTGTTTACAGAAATAAACTATGTTAGCTTTGTTAAAAGGGGGAATAACAATAAAATGAAAGTTCTTTAGCCACACACAAGTGAGGGGTCTTGTATTTCATTATTCACTTTTCCTCTAAATTTTTCCTTGGTTCAAGATAAAATAATGTTCACTTTATATAAGAATATGCATCATTATATGTTTTATACTTTTACTGAATGGGATGACTGTAAACCAAACTGTTTTCCATCCCTTAGCAATTTGGAAATTCATCACATTTTTCTGTAGGTACATCTGTTGTTTTAATCAATATATATTCATTTGAAGTAAAGCTATTAAAAATAACCCATACCCAGCTGAAAAGTGATAAAATGTCAGGTGTAATTAAAATCACAGGCTTCACTGGAAATATAATGTTTCATCTTTTGATAAGGCTTCTTAAAAAAGGATTAGCAGCTTATTATATTATTCCAACTGGATGGTGTTAAACATTGAAACAAAAATGCATATTTAGCATAAAAAATTAATTATTGTAAGCATTATTGAAACTCTTCATGACTCTTTGCATCTTCATGACAAACTGTTTAAACATGTTTTATCAGCAACAATGTTTTAGACCAGCGGTTCCCAACCTCCTTGGTTGTGCAGATCACATGTTGTGTAAAAAATATTTTGTAGCCCACTAACTGAATATACAAGTAAATATGTCAGTAATTAGTAAAGTTTACTGTAAAAAGATTAAAAAAAATATATATATTTTTTATAAAGCAAAAAACAAGTGAAGACTCATGAAGTTCTCCCAACTTCACTAGCATTCCGTGGCCTATAGGTTGGCTGTGTTTTCTGGCGCAAGAGCCATATTTGACTATGCTGTGCCAAACACATGGTACATAGATGTTACCAAACTAATAATAGATATTCCATTTCAAAAAGGAAAAAATTAAAAGTGGTCTTTTAAAAAGTGCGTGATTGTATAAAAGTGTTCAAGTGAGTTTGTCAAAACCAATATCTTTGAGAAATAAAAGGAAGTTTTGATGGGGATTTTCTCCCAGCAAGTCTCGTATAGTAATGTTTCTACCAAAATGGTTAAGACTGAAGATATTAAAATTTGGACATTCAATTAAAATATGTCCTACCGAGATAATAGATTGACACCTCGAGCAAATAGGAGCAGGCTTTGAACGTAGAAAATGTTTATGTGCAAGTCTGGTATGGCCAATTCTGAGACAAGTCAAAGTGACATCTTGTCTCCAGGGATGAGATTGGCAAAAAAGCAAAAAGACTGAAATCATACATGAGCAAAACATTTGTACCATAATTTATACGTGAAAGATGTTTTAAGAAGTAAAACATCAGAACACGCAACATGATGAAAATATTACACTATAATAATTAATAACTTAATTATTTATAATCCAGTTTGTATAAATAAGAAAAAGAATATTAAATTATTATTAAATCATTCACATTCAAAGTTATCAAACAAGTTTAACACATCATTAGGTGCATCAGAAGATACAAAATTAGACATTAAAACATATTTACCACCTGTGCATCACTGAGATTCAACATACACCCAACAGAAGTCCGAGAAGAATTATATTTAATAGCCTTTTGATAGAAGTTAGCTCAAAAAATAAAAAAAAATAAGGACAAATAATTTCTTTTGCTTCATGCAATTGTGTAAAGTGTATTAGCTCTTTATAAATTATAATAATGTATCATATACTGATTTCTGTTTTATTTCTTTTATTTTTATAAATTTTTGCAAAAGTAACAGCACAATGATTTTGCACCTTATAAAGCGAGAGGGGTCGAGATATTGTGCAGTTACAATGACAGATTCATTTAGCATTGTTATTTGAAACATTTCCTTAATTGTTAAAGAAATGGCTTTCTTTCGTATTTTTTTTTATTTGTATGGTTTTTGTTGGTAACAGATCTCCATTAACACGCTTCACCCCTTGTTTTGGAGGGCTCCTATCTTTGACAGATTTTTCTTCAATAAAGGATGTGCTTGCATCCTCTACAAGTTTTTCAGTAGAGCCTAGAGTTTTTGCACAGTCTTCATTAGTATCTCTCTGTTTAATTACTGGCATAGCTGTTGGGACTACACTATCTCTAGAATGACTAAGTAAATAATGTTTTATTTTTTTATTTATGTCTTATTCTCTGCTTTTTTGTTGCATTTGCATACAGCTTTTTAGCTGCCTCTTTTGACAGAAGTTTCTTTTTTTTTATGTAGTTTATTTATTTGTTTTTGTTCCATTTTTTTATTTCTTCATCTTGGTCTGCCCTACAAGATGACCTGAAGTTTCCAACTAATTTTTTTTTTTCAATATATTCATGCAATTTTTTTTTTTTTTTTGCAATATGCCACAGAGGTTTTGTTTTCTGCAAAAAGGTGGTATCCAATACTTTGAATGGCACTGAATGTTGGAATGTTCATCCTTGTAGACCTTGCCGATATAATGTTGATTTGTCAGTAGAAGATGAATCAGCTAGCTTTCTAGCCGGTGGTGTTAAGCCGCACGGTCGAGCGTATTTTCGCAGAATTTTCCTTCGAAAACGGAAGATACGAAGGTTTCTTTTTTTTGTGTGAAAGCGGAATTTTCGGAAGGAAAAGCAAATTTTTGCGGTAAAAAAAAAAAAAACGCCGATATAAATTAGAAATTATAACATGTCTGATAGAAGGATGGAATTCATGCAACTTATTAACCTGTTGTTCGTCCCAAATAATTTGCCACTTTTTCAACATCAAAATTCTAACAGCCTGCCCATAGGTTGGGATTGGATTGGAGTTGAGATTTTTATGGTGCAAGAGCCAGCATTGACAATCCCATAAGTTGGGAAATGCTGTTTTAGACTGAGGGATAAAAGAACAGCAAAAGCACATTCAGGTTATGTAATTCAAATGAAGAGGAAATTTTTGAAAATAATGCAAATACGAAGAGCATCAAAATACATACAATAATTGATGAATTTTAAATATAAACTTAGAAATTTCAAAAGCAAACGATTCACAAAAGAGAAAAAAATACGATTTACTTACCATTCTTTTTCTTTAATTCTTTCTTGTTATCTGACCATATTTTAAATGCAGCTGCAGATTTTATGAATAACAAAATTTTCAAGTTAAAAGATAAAATGTTAAAAATTCACGGTCTAAAACAAAAGTATAAAAATGTAATCGTTTAAAATAATGCAACACTGTTATGTGAAAGTTAATTCAGAATTGATACAGATAAATAGAGTATTAAATAATTGAACTAAAGTTCAAAATAGTTATAAAAGAAAACTTTAAAAAAATAGACTTTATGTTTCTTTATTTTAATTTTTTAAAAGGGAAGTCTCAAATCATACGCGAAATGAAACCTCCGAGAATAAAACCAACAATTATAATCATAACTCGCGGTTAAAGAGAATGTTGCCAAATTCAGAAAACGGTATTCCAAAACGGTTAGTTTAATAAATTTCGATGCCAATGCTAACTATTCGGCCGCCTTGTCAGAAAAATCAAATATATATATATTTTCAATTATCAATGCAAGGTATTCTGATTTCAAAAATAAAGTCTTTCAGAAGCCAGCTAGGAAACCTAGGGACAGAACTCCGAGTTCAAAGTAATATCGAAAAAATATAGAAATACGATTTATTTTTCAAATGATATACTAATTTTTAGCATATAAAACTCATGCAAACTACCGAAAAAGTGTTTGAATGTTCGAAATGAAACAAAATAAATGAAAAATTGTATTTTCTCAGATGCTACCATGTCCGTCAAAGTTAGGGGTCTATTCTGGTACCCCCGGTTGGGTTGGGAGACGTCACTTTTCCCGCACGTTAACAACGGGAAAAGTGACGTCTCCCAACCCAACCGGGGATACCAGAATAGACCCGTTAATGGAGAAACTATTTTTTTCCCCTTCAAAAAATGAAGCCTTGCTGCCATATTAGTATTGTCTTAAAAACAAGAAGACGCAAAAATGTTTTTCTTTTCCAAGTTTTAAGTGGATTCCAATAAGATATGATTATATTTTTGTATTTCGATATCGAAACCGAAAGTCATATGATTCCTTTGATATCTCTTATAAGTGTTTATGTCCTTTAATATTTATTTTGAAACTATTGTTTTTACAGATAGAATTTTTAAAATTGAGTTTACTAATTAAGGTTTATATTTTACGCTTATTTAAATCTACTCATAAATAATCTCTTGTTCTCTCCAGAATTCAGGAAAGTACAAGACTGTTGTCAGACAGAAAATGTAGTGAATGAAACTCGATGACTCGTGATTAGAAAAATATACGACATCAATTTGACTTAGAATTCATCTGGTGTCACGAGTGAACATAAGCGGCGCTATTCACCAACGCGTGTTGACACTGACTCCGATGTCAGCACTCCGGTTTCTTATTCTCCATGCCAAAAGAGCGGATTGTCGGGCGCCTTTTCCCCCCCGTTTTTCAATCCCGGAAAATTGGCGAGTTATCGGGGGATTGAGTTCGTTCTGTGTTTGTGCGCATGTGCCAGTAGAATGAAAAATCGTTCTGGCTAAATGTTTTGATTTTTGCATTGCTTGTAAGAGTACTTTTTTTTGGAGAAAAATCAATCTGAGGAATACTTTGGTGTTTAGCCTAACTAATAATGTAATTTTTTATATGTTGAGTGAAGAATAATAACTTCTTGCCTCTAAATTTTGTTTCAAGATGTATTTCATGTTATTAATATCAATCCTGGATTGCTGTCATTTTTAGAATGCAAACTGCTTATTGTTCAGGTAAATTAAATACACATATTAAATAAAAAAAAAGTATAATGTCTTTACTGTACCTGGTGATGCATTCAGAAAATTGACTTTATATTTAATAAAGCTTTTTTCTGCAGTGTTTTTCCAAGTTTAAAATATTGATCCCTGTCTATTATATGTATTGTAATGCATGATGTTTTATTTCCTATAAGATTTTTACTACAAGAATGCAAATCTTTGATTGTTCAAATAAATTTAAAATGCTCATATTTTTATATTTTAAAGCTGTGTTTAGTTACGTCTTATTTGATGAGAAGTAGTTTTATATTATGTTATCCAACTTTGCTATCAAAATTGCATTTTCTAACATTATTCCATCTTTGCTACTCTATATAACTAATAAATACCTCTTCCTTACTCATAAATTTACTGTGTTGTACTATTTAGTTGTTTTATGTGCCATGTCGATTTTTATTTTAAAAGAAGTAACTCTCTTATTGGTTAGATAAATTTAAAATATCTATGTTTTTTACATGATGGACAGTATCTTAAATTATGTCTTGTACATAATGTAAAAGCCTTATATTTTGCAAACGATTGTTTTCTTGAAATTACCAGGTGTATTCCTTCTTTGTAAATAATATAACACTTTTGATATGTATTGAGGCAGTATACTCGGAAAGACATCCAGAAAATTGTCTTTGTATTTAATAAAGCTTTGTTCTGTGGTGTATTTCCAAGTTAATATATTGATCCTCAATTATTAAATGTACTGTAGAGTTATTCGTTATATAGTTCTTTATGGGATTTTGTTAGAATAGTAATTATTTTTAGTGGTTAAAATAAAGTGCATCATATTTTTATTTATGAATGTGTGAAGTTGGAAATTTCCTTAAAAATATTGTTTGAGTGCATATTAAACAGTATAAATTAATTCATTCATTGATATATAGTAGCATTTTACACAGAAACTAGAGTGCTTTATCAGTTTTTTTACAGTATTAAATAACTAAAATTTCTGTCAATCTATGCAGCTTATATCAATATTTTATACACTTTATTAATCAATGCTGTATTTTCGTTTTAACAGTCTGGGTATTCATAAACTATTTTTATGCATGTGAACCATTAAAGACTTGCAGAAAAATATTTTAATATGCTGTAGGACTCTTAAAATCTAATTGAAAATTATATTATGGAAACATTGTGTGCATGTGCAGTAGAATGAAAAATTGTTCTGGCTCAATGTTTTGGATTTTTGCATGGCTTGTAAAAGTAGTATTTTTGGAGAAAAACAATCTGGAAGAATATTTTGGTGTTTAGCAAGACAAATAGTGTAGTTTTTTGTATGTAAAGTGGAGAAAACTCCTTTTCACTACTATTTTTTGGCTCTTCCTTTTCAATAAGTATGCTTTTAAATATATTTCATACTTTTTATCCTGAAAGAGAAAATCTCGATTTCGAGAGGATTATCTAATATTTGTCGGTTTCAACAATACAAGCTAATTTTTATACTTTCAGTGTACAATTATCAGCAATGATCATGGCTGACACATAATTATTTCGTGAGTAATGAAATGATGTGTTAAAGAAAGATGGACAATTAATTTTAGGTTATTTACTGTATACTCCAATGAATGCAAGCTGTTTATTGTTCAGGTAGATTTAATTACACATATTTACCATAAATAAAATGAATCTTTTCACTGTGCCCGGTGACACATTCAGAAAATTGACTTTATTTTTAATGAAGCTTTTTTCTGCACTGTGTTTCCAAGTGTATACTATCAAACCTTGTTTATTAAATTTATTGTATATGATTTTTACTACTAAGAATATAAATCTCTTTGTTCTGATAAATTTAAATGCATAATTTTATTTATTTTGCAAGCTGGGTAATATAACACTTACTTCAATGGAAAAAGAAAAATTAAATTTTCCATAAGGAAAATATTTATATTTGATTGTGTAATTAACAGTTTCATAAGTTAATGCATTTATTTCTATAAAATTGAATTTTACAAAGAAATTAGTTCATATTACTGTGTTTAAGCAATTAGTTTTTGCAGTATTTAAGACTTAGATTTCTTTATCAAGTTATACAGCTTATATTGAAATTTTATCCTCTATGTCCATTAATGCTGCATTATTGTGTTTTGAGCTCTGAGTATTAATAAATTATTTTGATATATCTGAACTATTAAATAGTTATGAAAACATTTCAATATGCAGTAGCTCTCTTAAAATTCAATACAAAATTATATTGTTGAATAATTATAAAAATGCACAGCAGTATATAAATATTTCAGCTACACATTCTCGTATAATCCTATTTAGCCACTCTGTATCACTAATCTCGACCTCTTTATGTATTTAATTTGCAGTGTTGCACAGTTTTGTTTTATGTTCTATATTGATTTTTATTTTAAAAGAAGCAAATCTTTTATTGGTCAGATAAGTTTAAAATATACATATTTTTTACAATGATGGACTCTATGTTTAATTATGTTTTATACAATGAAAAAGAGTATTATATTTTTCAAAAGAATTTTTTTTATGAAAATACAAGGTGCATTCCTTCTTTGATAACACTTTTATGCTTCAAAACAGCTCAACTCTTTCACAAAGGAGCTTCAAGAAACGATAATTAACGCCTGTAATCATGCATACAAAATTTTAAAAATTCTTCTTCTCCCGGGTCCGAACTGGTGGACACAGCACCTAGAAACAGAGAAGAAAAACTTGGAGCACTCAGAAGAAGAGCGCAGAGAGCCAACTCTCAAGAAAGATCTTGTCGCTTCCTCATAGAAAGCAAGGAAAAGGCTCTCTACAAGAAAAAGGTGAAGAGCGCAAGAACAACTGGATGGCAGAAATTCTGCTCAGCTGCTACCAACCCCTATGGTAAACACTATAGGGCAGCGTTCCGCAGGGCAGTGTTTCCATCACAACTAGCCCTACTGGCAGAGTCATCTAACAGGCACCCTGACATCCTTGGCGGAAGACTTCATTACCAAAATGTTCCCCCAGCCACAACAACCTTCCTCATATACACTTCCACAGATGCTACAACCTGATGACAGACCGTTTCACACAAAGGAGGTTTCTTATGAAGTTAAATACCTCCGAGCAGGCAAGGCACCGGGATTTGACGGTATAGTCAACCTTGTAAACAAAATCC
>BGPR01017224.1:4549-19223 GCA_013235015.1 Araneus ventricosus
GGTGGGCGCAGTGGTGGATTAAAAAAGTAGGGGGGCTAAAATTTATACACATCTAAAAGTAGCCGTAAGTACAGGGGTAGACAACAAATTTAGCTACAAACTCAGCTAACTTTCTCGGAGACTATTGCTTTTATACAATTCTTAGTTTAAGGCAGCTAAAATGAAATAAAAAATTAATTTTTCCAGAAAAAAGTAGGGGAGCAACTGCCTCCCCTCACCCCCCCCCCCTACTCGCCGCCACTGGGAGGGCGATGGGGATGTAGATGCCCAGGTCGAAAACGATATATTTGCTTATACTTTATGTCAGTGGTGCGCAACCTATTCTTCTTTCCGATCCCCTCATTTTGTGTAAAATTTGTAACCAACTTTTTTTGAAGAAAAGCCTTGTATTTTTATTTATCAAATCAATAATCCGTGGATCGTGACCCCCCGGGGGGTCACGATCCACGGTTTGCGTACCACTGCCTTACGTTTTTAAAGGTCGAGTCGACAAATGAGAAGGGAGGGAGTAAAATGAATAACATGCCCTTGGCAACATTTACCCACTGGCTAGTTTTAAATCTTTTTGATCTAATAGTTAAATAAAAATTTTATAACTAAATAGAGCAAATTGCCCTATTTAATTATCGCTATGCTCATATCAACAATAATAAACTTATCATCATGAGTGTACTTTTGAAAATAATATTTTCAGAAATGCCTTGCAATTTCAACAAATTCTTGACATATTCTTTGGATTCCTTTTGTATTAAACTTTAAAAGCACGTTTTTTTAAATTTCAAAATAAAAATTGTTTTTGGCATGGGAAGTTCACATATAACAACAGAAACACACACACACAAATAGAATTGTGATATTATTAAATTGAATTTAATGAACTTATCAAATCACTATTTCTTTTTTATAAAACAATAAAAAAGTATTTTAAAAGTAATATGAAATGGAAAATACCTATAGAAGCAATTGATGAAACCATCAAAGATGCAAGACTCCTTTTAAATGCTAAAAACTGCTTAAATATGTCAATAGGTGTATCAGGAATTGAATAACCGACTACCATAGACTTATCAATAGGACCTGTGCTGCATGGCAAATGGAACGAAGGATTATTATCCGGTCTCTTATGATGTTTCTAATCTGATACAGCGTGTACGAGTGGACAAAAAAGTTTTCTATTCATTATTAACATGAAAATAAATTATGTATAAATTTGATACAATATGCAGTGAAGAGTTAAATATAAAATTTGCCTTACTCCATTTAATGTTGTCTCTAGTTTAGGAACTATACTTAACTTCTAATGATCATAATCAAATTTTATTGGAGGTCAGCAAAGGCCTGGTGACAGTTTCGACTTTGAGGCTGTAAAACCTCGAATTCGAGACCGGTTTCCATCAAAGATTCTGTGCAGACATTTCTGGCTCATATTAAATGTTTTGGAGGCAAAGTTTCAGTTTCGACTTTGGAGCTGTAAAACCTCGAATTCGAGACCGGTTTCTATCAAAGAGTCTGTGCAGACATTTCTGGCTCATATTAAATGTTTTGGAGGCAAAGTTTCAGTTTCGACTTTGGAGCTGTAAAACCTCGAATTCGAGACCGATTTCTATCAAAGAGTCTGTGCAGACATTTCTGGCTCATATTAAATGTATTGGAGGCAAAGTTCCATCAGCTGGTGTGGTGTTGAAGTCTGGAGAGAAATGTGGTGTTGGAGCTGAACTATTACTCGAATTAAGTTTTAAAGTACAAAATAATTATAATTTCCTTCTAGGTTATAAAAAGAAGTTACAAATTATCATTCAAATCTTCAAGAAATTTAAGGCAACACAAGTTCTGATTAAAGTTTTAAATCAATGAATTAAGAATTTTTGAAATACATGCATTCCACAATCAAGATTTATCTCAACACTTGATACCTTTAACATTGACAGACTTTTAAGAATTTAAAGTTTAGTTTAAAAAAACCATATTATTAAATGCTCTTGTAACATAAGGCAAAAAAATATATTTTACAAGTAATAGTTCCCCACACAAATTTCCTTAATTAACATTAGAATTTAATTTGTTAGTTGCGTTGTGAATTTCTTAATTTATCTCTAGGTTTTAGATTATGAATTTTGTCAGATCAGGATTAGCCCTCTGAAGTCAGTGTGTATCTGATATAATAATGAAAGAGACATTACTTAAATAAACATAACAAGAATTTATTGGAAATCTAATTTATATGGGTTATATAAATAATATATATTTGCAAATAACATTTCAAATCTTCACATTCTGATTAGGAGAGGGCACTTCCATAAATGTATATTTTTACTCAAATTTAATAATAAATAAACTGATGTCATAGCTACATGTCTGCAGAGCTGGAGCACCACCTGAAATTATTTTTTGAACATGTATTTTTCGTTTTGAATCTTATTTGCTTACTTTTTCACTCTCAGAGTTCAATGACTTACGAAAATGCAAAAAAGTAATAAAAAAATTGAAAAAAAAAAGGCTTAAATGAATCCAAACGAAGAGAGACGCAGGTCTGAGCTGCAAAATAATCTGCCCTCCCCCAAAATTCGTTCACTGAGAAGAAAATCTGGTGTGAAAAAGCCACTCTTTCTTCCTTTATCCTTTAGCTTAGACTGGCTATGAGCTGAAAGACAGCACAGCTCTGGCTGGCACGGAGCCAACTGAACAAAAGAAAGATGTCTTTTCCTCACTCTCACACATGTTGCAATCTCATTGTCTGTTTATGAGTTTCGGTTCGTGCTGCGACGATAGATTCAAGCAAATTCTAAAACTTTCAAATTTTTATAGTATTTCAGTAAAAAATGTATTTAACATGTTTTAGCTTAAAAATAAACTTTCTATATATGAGTTATTCGATATCCATTTTTGAAAGAGTGTTCAAATGAACTGGGCAAGAAGGGAAGTGTATATGTGGAGATTATTATTTTTTTTTTCGTCAGAGGAATTGTCACACCAGCATTCACTTTAATTTCTGTTAGTAAAACTAATAGAAAATGTCATTTGCTGATTATTTACTTTGTTTGAAAAGCAGGAAATTTCACATCTGGATTTGGAATTTAAAAATTTGGCCTACTTGGAGATAAAGTAGCTTTTAAAATTGCATTCTTTTGATAAACATTTTTTGCAGCCCTACTCGTTTCTGAGCTCACGAGACGCCACTGCGTGGCACGGCATGGCAACATCATATGGGAAGAGAAGGGGATTTGTATTTGTGACAGCGCTACTTCCTCTGGAAGTTCATCACAAACTTTTAGCTGACACATAGAGTTCTCTGCGAAATATGCATACTCTGGAACTTGATTTCTTCTCAGCGGGGCTAGTTTTGTACGGAGTGTCCATCCTTATGTACTTTGCGTAAGATTCTCCGGAGATTGCATGGGTCTTGTCTGTTCAGTCTCTCCGGGGTTGCATGTGTCTTGTCTGTTCAGTCTCTCTGGGGGTTGCACGGGTCTTGTCTGTTCAGTCTCTCCGGGGATGCAACGAATTCGCTGAGGTCTCTCTAAGGTATCAGCGTACTTGTTTAGCACAGAAAATGATGGCTTGGATGTTGCCCTTGTCGTCTGATCACGCTCCAGAAATTGCAAGATCTGTTCCAAACTAGCCGTCGCGTAGCTTCGAAGAAGAATATTAATTTAAAATTATGTGTAAATTATGTGAATATAGACAAAAAAGAAAATTTTATCTTTTGACATGAAAATTTTACTGATGGCGCCTATTGCGCTTTTTTCATTGCTCATAGCAAGTACAACGGATATCTCGATATGCTGCTAACTAGTTTTATTTCACTTGACATGTTTCATATTTGTAAAGGTGGAATTACGTAACCAGTTTTTCACTCACTTCCTGAAGTGTCAGAGTTCTTTTTGTAGAGGCAGGAACCGTCTTAACAAAGTTGAGCGGAATAATTTGGCGCCCCGTCAGAACAGTAATTAGGAATTTCAGCGCCAATGGCCCAATGAAAATACCTAACTGATAATATAATTGAGTAAAAATGTCACGTGTTCTATTATTAAAGACTTACAATTTTGCAGATCGGCGCCTTTTCAAAATAGGATTTTGATAATTATTTATTTACCTCACAAAAATATCGTTTTTCATTTATAGCATAATATATACATGTTTACAGTGGCGGACTGGCTAGGTTGCCAGCTTGCCCGATGGCAAGTGGGCCCCTTAAACAGAAGACAATTTGGGCCCCCCAGAAAGTGTGGCAGAGAAGCAAAGAAGAACTCCTTCTCTCAAACACATAAACAAAATAGCCCTTTCCCCCAAGGTCCATGTTTTGGAGTTCGACACCCGTTTTTAGGGATTTACTGCCGTCGTACTTCGACCAGTCAAACAGCGGGTGGTCGAATATCCGCCCGTAGGAACCAGGGCCCTGGTAGGAACGGCGTTCTGTCCACTTCCTTTGAACTTCCGATCATTTACAGATGTTTCACCAGCAAACCTTCGGGGCATTGAAACAGGGTATCTCTTCTGTGAAAATTCGAGTCGCAAAACTCATTAAGATATTTTGCTGGTTTCGGAAGCCCCCGGAGAGACGGAAAGAATTGCCTCCCTTTGTGCAGATAGACTGCGGTTCTTGTGAGAGATGGCTATAAGGTGGTTTTTTCTTTCTTTTTTTTGTAGTTTCATTTTACTGTCATAAATCTCACAAGCAAGGGAACTCGCTTGTAGGAAAAGGGTTTCTTACCTAAAACTGTGATTAGAGCGGGTGGGAGAAATTGTGCCCACCCTAATCACAAGACACCAAATGACATTTATGACTCACGCTTTTCTTTATGCCTTTGCGTTTAGAAGAGTAAAAGGGACCTGTCTTATTGGTCTGTCTTTCATGGAAAATAATTGGTGAGAAAAGTGTTATTTCTGCTTTTAGTAGGAAGAAAGTAAGGACATACGTAGTGTATGTTGAAAAAGAAAGAAAAAAATTTTTTTGAGAGGTAAGCTAAAATTATCATTTCTTTATTTTTACATTGCTTTTGTAATATTAAACACTAATCGCATTTGACTACCAACCGACTCGTCTATCTTATTAATTGTCTTAATTTGATTATATCAACAAACTTTAAATTCGCCAACTTATTTAATTTTTGTTAAGTTGAAAGTCGGGGCCGGCCTTAAGCCGATTGGACCGATTGCTCCAAATAGGGCCCCGCACCAGCGTGTTACAAAGAATATAATCGAATTTATTAAAATTAAAATCAATTAATTATTGTTTTTAACAAATTATTAAAAACATGTTTTTGTTGCATTACAGAAACATGATTTGTTTTAATATTTCTAAGAAAGTTTTGCAAATATAAATTACTAGCGGATGTTCACGATAAAATAAAATAAGATTTTTCAAATGTTCAGATGCGAAATAAGAGTATATACTTCCATTTGAATGTCGTGTACATAATAATAATTAATGGGAATTCAGTTTGTGAGTTGAATTTCCACGCATTTTTTTTTTAAACACCGAGAAGACTGTTGTCTCTTATAGTAATTTTGATTGTCTGAAATTAAACGATTTAACTCTTTTCTACACAATCATTAAAATAATGATGAAAATGTTGATTTAAATCTGATCATTATTTATTTTTATTAAACATGCATTTGATACCATTGCATATTTCTTTCTACAGTACCATTAAGTCTTTTAAGATGAGTATTATATAGAAATTATGAGTAGTTTGCTTACTGAAGAAAAGCTAATTTTAGTAGAATAAATTAACCTTAAACTTAAATAAATAATGTTTTTAATTATGTTTATTAAGACTTTATAACTTATACTTATACGGCAATTATAAATATAGCTAGAGATATTTTGAAGGAATTAGCAGTAAAAAAAGGAAAGGCAGTTTCTGAAACCTTTCCTCTTCGTAATTTTTTCTAATAACCTATTTGAAGTTTTACATCCTGTTGTTTTATAATTTAAAAAATGTCCCATTCTATAAATAAAGAATATTGAGATTGATTAATAGAAAATGTTTTAAAATTATTAACCGCTTTGTCTGAAATCAATTGTAAATTAGAATTTTGTATTTTTTATAATCAAACTACTGAAACCATTATTCTAGAGAACTGAAACGCTTGTCGACTTGCTCTTAATCTAGTGGATTTCTGTACTTTTCAGTTGTCAGTCTTTAACAGTAACAGGTGTTCTTTAAAAACATTAAAATTGGTAGATAGTTTGCATTTTATTTTAAGTTTGCTTAAAAACATTTTGTGGATGTGTAGCACGCTGTAATTTTGGAACCATATAGTTATTTCAAGAATTTTTTAACATTCAATCATAAATTTGAATTTATAATTGTTACTTCCAGTGATTATGTATAATACTTAAATTAATTAATAATATCTTTAACATATCTTTAGATTAGGAATAGATTATTGATTTTAAATTATATTTATATATAATAAATTATATACATAAAATGATTCCGTTGTTGTAGTCGTCAAATAAGGAACAAGCCGAGTTATTAACTGTTTTTATTTATTATGGGAGAGTGGCGGAATATGCGCACATCTCGTATGAAAGATTCAAGTCAAAAGAGAACGGAAAATCCCTTCATTCTCTCAGATAAGGGATTAACATATAGACACTTCATCAAAGTGAAGGGAATATTAGCTATTTTTAGTAAATTACGTAAGTGTTTTAGGAAAAAGTATGGCGCCAACAAGTTGCTGATTTCGCGATTTAAGCTGGCGCGTGGAAGCGATTAAAATATTCTTTTAGTAATAAATATGCCAAAACGCGAGATTTAACATACCCCTAGCGTGGGAAATAAAACGAAACTGGAGTATAAGAAAAGTGACTTTAGAATACATTAATATTGTACTAAGATTTTAAAAAATATAATATTAGAATTTAAAGTAAAATTAAGTGAGATTATTACATATACATATGTGTATATATAATTATATATTTAATAATTAAATTAATAATATATTTAATAATTTATAATATATATATATTAATGTTATGATTGTAGATATGTGTGGGCCCTCACTGACTCCTGGCAACCACTATTTTCAGACCCAGTCCGCCACTGCATGTTTATGTGACATTACAAAATTGACGACTCTCTAGTTTCTGCCCCGTAATCATATTTGTATTTTTAACTTATTTAAAATCATGATTTTAAAAAATTTTGTTCAAAATTAAAATAAATCGGTTTTGTAAGTTTGTAGGCACCTTTGGATCAATGGCGCCTCTGGGCTAAAGCCCAATTAGCCCACTGGATAAAACAACCCTGTGTAGACGTGAGTGATTTCGATAAAAATACTCTATTTTGATGTTTTCAAAGCATAATTATTAGTTAATCACTTAATTTAAGTTAAAGTCTGATGATTAACAAGTGGCTCTACTTGGTAAACGTTTTTAGAAGTATTTGAGAAAAAAATTGTTTACAAGCGTAAACATACAAAAATTGATTACTGAAATAACAGTATGTGTTTGAAATAACAATGACTTGTTATTTCCTCAGAGGAGTTATTTTAGTTTGGGTTTTCTTTCGAAGAAATTGTTGAATTTTTAATTCTTTAATCTGATGAAGAAAGTGAATGTCGTGTGGTATGGAAAAAGATAAAATATCTAACCTGATTTTTCTGCGACTCTCTTAAAAAATGTTTCCGAACACGTTCGGAGGACTTTTTTTTAAAAATTGTGAAATAGAAACACTAAAATATGTTTTTTAGATTCGAATTTAATAAAGATTGGTATTAGAGTTTGATTTTTGAGTATAAATTATTATAAATTTACAAAAATCTTGAATTTCTGCTGCTTTTTAGAGGAAATTCCCAAAAACTTCAAACATGCTGGAGGTCAAACTTTTGTAATAATTCAAATAAAACTAATACTAAAATAAACTGCATACTATGGACTAGTTCTTGTACTAGAATCTTAACATTCTTTGTATAAATAAAAATTTTAGAGCTAATCGAACAATCATTATAAGATTTTCAGCAAATTTTTCATGTCATTTTTCAGATAAAAGACCATAATTAAAAAAATATTGTTACAATATACATTATTCTAGTACATTCACTAGAGATGCATTTGAAGAAAGTGTTCACAAAATTTCAGAACAATCGAATGGTAATATCTGGAGTTATCATGTTTGAAGTGTGAAAATTATGCATAACATCTAGTTTTGAGAAAAATCAAATTTTAGTTTTGCCACGCGCTTCAATTAAGTTTCAAAACTTAAAAAAAAATTCCTAAAAATATACTAATATCATATTAACTTGAAGAAATGCAGTTTAAAAGAATTTTTGACAGGATTCTGCTCTTTAAATGACAACTTCCGGTTAATTAAACGCCCACTTCCGGTTTTCGGTTTGTTATAAAACAATTAATATCTCATCTTCTAATTAACGTACCGAACGAAAGTAAATATGTTTTAGAAAGGTAAATGAATGAAATATCCAAATCATCATAAATTAAAAAATGGGAATTTTGACCGAAAATCGACTTTTCAACGTGTTCGGATACCTTAAGAATGTGAAATGACGTATTGGTATACTGAGATATCCATCGTGCATCCAAATTCAGGAATCTTTGCAAAACATGATCATGCCTGTCACTCAATTGTTAATGTTCACTGTTTGTGTAGGATATACTATAATACAGGTATTCATGGGAGTGTTATATCCATGAAATTGTTGCGGAGACACAATGGCTTTAGACATCTTATCTTTATGAAATTTTTAATAGGTGATTTACCACAATAAAAATTCGATTTATCCAAAAATTCGAAGTAAGAAAAACTGTGTCTAATAAATGAGTAGGGGAGATCGGGGCAAGTTGACGATGCTATCAGTTAACGATTTTTAACAAATTCAGTTTTGGGGGCAATTTTTTATCTCTGCATGTATTATTAAATTGTGTTTTACCACAATTATATTTGTATTTATAGTTATCATTCTGTTAAATTCATAGTTATTTATCTTTTCTTATTTTTTTATTTAACGTTATTGTTGTTTGTGTTAAATATTATTACTATTGTTATCGCCTATTTGATATGATCACTTGTTGTAAAGTTGAATTATGTTAAAGACCTCATATGCCATGTATTTTTTGTTAATAGCATAAGCAACTAGATGGACATATAAGAATCAGAGGGGCAAAAGCAAGCTTTTGGTGAGTGTATTGCTCCCCTTCCATACATGTCCACCCCAAACAGGTGGGAAATTATGATGTGATTTCAGGTGCAGGAGGCGTGTTGGAGTATCAAAGTTATGTGACGAGCAAGAAATTCCAAATTTGATTTGGCGAAACGCGAAAAACACTCGAGTCGGAAATATTTGTTGTAGCTGATTTCTAGTTGATGACTTAAAAGTGATATTAAACTGCATGATTGATCCGAACAAAAATGAAATAGCTGCATTTGGCGAACAATTTTGTTAAAGTATTTATGCATAAATAACCACAGAGGGAGGTTCGAAGGATGCGATTAGAGATCGTTTAGACAATTGGTGGAGTGATAGCAAAAGTGGTAAATGATATACGTGCACGAGATCGGGTTATATTTTCTGGCAATATTTTTCGTATTAGAGAAGTATGTTTTACACTTATTTTATTGTTTTGATTACTCCAGTGAAGAGTATTATGATTTGGATTAATAATAAATCATTTTTAAGAGAACCTGATTTCATAACTGTGCCACCTCTACGAACTTTTCACTGTCAATTCTGATAAAGGTGTTTAACACACTCTCATCGATAACAAGATTATTTTGGAAGATTATATATTTTTTGAGTGATTTGTAAGACGTTAATACGTAACTTTTCATTCAGTCAGTTAGATGCATTTAATACAACTTTCCTGATCAGTAACATTCAACTAAAAATTTTACCGATGTCGGAACTGAGAACAATAACCAAAGGGAAAAAAACCCGCAGTGTTTCGATTTTTTTCCCTATTTTTTTTAAATCTCAAAAACAGTTTGTGCAAAAAAAAGACGGTGTTTAAATTTTTTTTCGCTTTTCTTTTGTAAATGATCGAAAACAAACCCAAGGATACATCTTTTTTAAACAAATAAATAATTAAATTTCCATATTGATGCATTCTGAAGTCCAACCTGTTGCACATTAAATCATACGTAGGAAGTCAAACGTCTTTCCTCTGGTGTGGTGTGGAAGTTTGGAGAGGGGGTGCCAGCTCAGGTGTCGTTGTCGAAAACTGACCGCAGTTCAAAATTAAGAGGCCCTCTTGTTACTTCAAAACGGGACGTTAAAATAACTAAACTAGCTAAACTAAAAACTGAAATCCAATTTCAATTTGTATTTTTGGAAGGTTATAATATTTTACTTTAGTTATATTAACGTCCCATTTTTTGAAGCAGCACGAGTACTATGGTTATAAATGTAGAAGTAATTACAGTAATTGTAGACTCAATTAATTGCAATATATGTAAATAAAAACTGAAACACTAACTTCAATTTCTATTTATGGAAGGTTATAATATTGTTACAAAAATCTTTCTGTGGGTGTATGGTGGAAACAATCCAACACGCAGGATAATGGAGAATGAAGGTTTATTCCCAAATATGCAGGAAAACACTTAGTACAGGTACAGGAAACACTAGTTCTTGCACAGATTAGCAACGTAAACAGATAATAATTCACAGGTAATAACAGTTCATCACTTTGATATTTAGCAACACAAACAGTCAACAAATAACTAATAACGACAATAACAGCACTTTCAATAGCGCTCAGCTCACCAGCTTCCTAGCTCGCACTGCAAACGAAACTCTAAAGTCGTTCCAGTGGATCAATACTGCCCCTCTGATCCAAACGCGATCCTTATATACTCTCTCCGACAGGCCGTGACGTCACATGGAGTTTTCTCTTATATTCAAGCGTATTCCCTTTCCTAATAGAGGTATCGAGAAAGGGGTCGCAGTTTCTGGAATGATCTATTTGTCGCCAAGACGCCAAAATGGGCGGGCGTCAGGGGTCCCGGGATGGCCGATGCCCGTCACTCCATACTTAACCCTGTAAAACTCCTCCCCAACTATAAGACTAACGAGACAGGAAAGCGATATTACATCTTAGGAACAATATTTTCCTTTTAGTTATATTAACGTCCCGTTTTGAAGTAGCACGAGGACTATGGCTATAAATATAGAAGGGATTACAGTAATCGTAGACTCAATTAATCGCAATCTATATAAATAAAAGCTGAAACGCCAATTCTTTGTACGCTGTGGAAATACGAACCACTGAATAGATTTTCTTCAAATTTTACTCACAAATTCTATGAAGCATAAGAAAGGTTTTAGTGAAGGTTTCGTCACAATTCATTAAACAATTGATTTTTTGTTAATGAAAAAGAATGCTTCCATTGCATAGAAAAAAAAACATATTTTATATTTTGTGTTGCTATTCCTTTTGAATGAAAATATTCCTGTTATTTTAAAACATTTTATTTATTTGCCTCCGTGTTGATACTTGCAATGTTTAATTAAATTTTATTAAATTCCTTAAAAATTGTTAATTACTTAGGGTGAAAAGTAGATTTCGGCGGCTTTTAAAAATCGTTTGGTTCAACTGGTTTTTTCATTTTAATATTAAAAAACATTCAGGATAATACAAGAGGATTTTGTGTATAATAATATTCTATATAAAAGTATTTTTACATTAAAACTATTAAACATGAAAATATTTTCATACCAAGCGAAGTCGTGTATATTAGCTAGCATATATATCTATATAAATATTTCTCTTGTGCGGCTCCCCAAAAAAACCTATAGCAAACAATTGTTACAAACATGGAAAGTCGCTTCCCAGCAATGTGAGTCTTATGGTTGGGAAGAGAGTTTTACAGGGATAAATATGGGATGGCTAGCAGTAGTCACATCTGGTTCCCCGACCTTGGCGACGAAATATGGGATCTCAAAGGTGCTAGAATCTTCTCGATATTTCCATTAGGAGAGAAGATACACCAGAATATACAAGAAAACTCCATGTGACGTCACGACCTGTCGGAGAGAGTATATAAAGCCCGCGCCTGTATCAGAGGGAGTGTTGTTGATCCATTGGGAACGACTTGAGAGTTTCTTCCGCAGTGCGAGCTAGGAAGCTGGTGAGCTGAGCGCTATTGAAAGTACAGTTATTGTCGTTACTAGTTATTTGCTGACTGTTAGTGTTATTAGATAACAAAGTGCTGAACTGCTATTACTTGTGAATTGTTGTCTGTTTACATTGGTAATCTGTGCAAGAACTATTGTTTCCTGTACCTGTGCTACGTGTTTTCCTGCATATTTGTAAATAAACCTTCATTCTTAACCATACACCCATAGATAGACTTTTGCAGCCCAATGGATCACGTGATTTCACTTTCCAAACATAAGTATGCTATTGAAGTTGGGAAGAAATGAGATTCAGAAATTAAAAAAAAATGTCTATTAACTTTACGAATATAATAATTTGGTCTCTAGAAATATCAGAAACCTTAATTATTTGGAATGACATTTTTTTTGAAAAAGAGTGAGTGTAAGTTAAAGATTTTAAAAACTTTTAAATCTGAACTATATAATTTTAACTATACATACACAGTAAAAAAATACGTAAAGTAATTTTAATCCTGGCACTTTTTTAAAAATCTTTTGGCGAGTTATTTAATGGTTGGCTCAATTATGGCGAGCTAGGCATCAGTTCTATTACGCTTAACCATAAATATTTTTTGTTAGGATACACAGTATCTTCATTTTAGCGAGCGAAACGAGAAGGATTTGCTTGGGAAACATGGGAGGGTAGCTATTTAATCCTTCTGGGGGTTGGCGAGCGTTACTAAGCAGGGGGCAGAGCCAATTAGTATATATAATAGTGTTGCAAAAGTGTAATGTCGCGTTCCTGTCTCAGTAGTCTTATGTTTGAGAAGAGAATTTTATAGGGGTAAGCATGGGATGGCCGGTCCTGGACCTTGGCGACAAATTTGGTGACCTTGTCGACAAATCGATGATTCCAGAAAATGCGCCCCTTTTCTCGATATCTCTATTAGGAAAGAAAATACGCTTGAATGTACGAGGAAACAGCATCTGACGTCACGGCCTGTCGGGGAGAGTTTATAAGGGCCGCGCTTGGATCAGAGAGGAGAGTGTTGATCGATTGGAACGACTTTGGAGTTTCGTCTGCAGCGCGAGCTAGAAAGCTGGTGAGCTGAGCTCTATTGAAAGTGCTGTTATTGTCGTTATTAGTTATTTGTTGACTGTTTGTGTTGCTAAATATCAAAGTGCTGAACTGTTATTACATGTGAATTGTTGTCTGTTTACGTTGCTAATCTGTGCAATATCTATTGTTTACTGTTACCTGTGCTACGTGTTTTCCTGCATATTTGTTAATAAACCTTCATTCTCCATTATCCTGCGTGTTGGACTTTTTAAACCATACACCCACAGAACAATTTTTGTAACAATATATTCTCCATTACTGATAACTTTTGGAAAACAACTTCAGCACTGAAAACTGCAATAAAAAAAAGAATCATTCTATTGTATTTTTTATTGTGTGGAAGACGCTTGGAATGGGGATGACTTCAGACCTTGGAACTCCTTGGATTCATTTCTGCCCATTCTTGTGTGATTAGGGATATTAAATTCCACAACCACCTGTATAATTATAATAATGAAATGATACAATAGAATTTGTCTATTTCGTGTTCCGTGTGTAAGGAAATTATAATGAGACAACGTGGTTGCGAGATATGTAGTTTATATATACGTATGTGTGGGTATTTGGGATTTTAATGATAATATTTTTTTCGTCTATATATATTTCGAAAATAAAAAAATCGTTCAATCTTAATTACAATATAATTAATTGTGGTTCACCCTGTGTTGATGCGACAATTATCAGAAATTAGCATGCATAAAAATACATTTATGTAACTTAATAAAAGTATTCTCTTTAGGGTTCAGGACGTCGGATTTTATTTAGAATTATTGAATTTTAATGACTGGAGATAATTACATCCTTCTGGGCAAATAAAAAAAATGGGAATACGTTAAAAGCATTTAAATTACAGGGCATCCGAGAATTATTGAACACATTACAAAAGTTTGCAAAAAAGTAACTAGGAACAGTAGAGTTGTCCCGATGTTTTGTAGACTCCTAAAGCATTGTTTCATAGTATTGTTTATTTCTAGAATCCGATAAGATGGAGCTACGTGTGGTCTGATGTGTTTTGTATGAGAAAAATTCTATGTTCAATTCATTAAGTTCAAAAATTCAATCATGCCATCCGGACTCCAGAATTTGCTCCTTTGGATTTTTTCTTGTGGTTCGTGTGAAAGATTATATCTATCAGATGCCTTAAGCTAATAAGGATGCTTGAAGCCTTAACGAAGGAATCCTCAGATGCTTGCGAACACAGGCGTGAAATCGAGTATCTCTTGGACATACAACACGCAACCAAAGGATCTCACATCGATATTAATTAGTTCTACAATAAGTTACCAAAGATATTTGGTTTTTATACGTTCTAGTTGTTATTTTATATGATTTTGTAATGTGCCTAATAAATCTCGGACACCCTGTACATTAGACAAAGGAAAAATTTTTTGAGTTGTATACAATAAGCTGGATATGCTTGTGACTTCTGGGGCACAAGCTGAAACCCATTTTCTTATATTTTCATTAGAGCCGCCTCTGTTTTCATCAGAA
>BGPR01017225.1:13785-28459 GCA_013235015.1 Araneus ventricosus
TTCTGATGAAAACAGAGGCGGCTCTAATGAAAATATAAGAAAATGGGTTTCAGCTTGTGCCCCAGAAGTCACAAGCATATCCAGCTTATTGTATACAACTCAAAAAATTTTTCCTTTGTCTAATGTACAGGGTGTCCGAGATTTATTAGGCACATTACAAAATCATATAAAATAACAACTAGAACGTATAAAAACCAAATATCTTTGGTAACTTATTGTAGAACTAATTAATATCGATGTGAGATCCTTTGGTTGCGTGTTGTATGTCCAAGAGATACTCGATTTCACGCCTGTGTTCGCAAGCATCTGAGGATTCCTTCGTTAAGGCTTCAAGCATCCTTATTAGCTTAAGGCATCTGATAGATATAATCTTTCACACGAACCACAAGAAAAAATCCAAAGGAGCAAATTCTGGAGTCCGGATGGCATGATTGAATTTTTGAACTTAATGAATTGAACATAGAATTTTTCTCATACAAAACACATCAGACCACACGTAGCTCCATCTTATCGGATTCTAGAAATAAACAATACTATGAAACAATGCTTTAGGAGTCTACAAAACATCGGGACAACTCTACTGTTCCTAGTTACTTTTTTGCAAACTTTTGTAATGTGTTCAATAATTCTCGGATGCCCTGTAATTTAAATGCTTTTAACGTATTCCCATTTTTTTTATTTGCCCAGAAGGATGTAATTATCTCCAGTCATTAAAATTCAATAATTCTAAATAAAATCCGACGTCCTGAACCCTAAAGAGAATACTTTTATTAAGTTACATAAATGTATTTTTATGCATGCTAATTTCTGATAATTGTCGCATCAACACAGGGTGAACCACAATTAATTATATTGTAATTAAGATTGAACGATTTTTTTATTTTCGAAATATATATAGACGAAAAAAATATTATCATTAAAATCCCAAATACCCACACATACGTATATATAAACTACATATCTCGCAACCACGTTGTCTCATTATAATTTCCTTACACACGGAACACGAAATAGACAAATTCTATTGTATCATTTCATTATTATAATTATACAGGTGGTTGTGGAATTTAATATCCCTAATCACACAAGAATGGGCAGAAATGAATCCAAGGAGTTCCAAGGTCTGAAGTCATCCCCATTCCAAGCGTCTTCCACACAATAAAAAATACAATAGAATGATTCTTTTTTTTATTGCAGTTTTCAGTGCTGAAGTTGTTTTCCAAAAGTTATCAGTAATGGAGAATATATTGTTACAAAAATTGTTCTGTGGGTGTATGGTTTAAAAAGTCCAACACGCAGGATAATGGAGAATGAAGGTTTATTAACAAATATGCAGGAAAACACGTAGCACAGGTAACAGTAAACAATAGATATTGCACAGATTAGCAACGTAAACAGACAACAATTCACATGTAATAACAGTTCAGCACTTTGATATTTAGCAACACAAACAGTCAACAAATAACTAATAACGACAATAACAGCACTTTCAATAGAGCTCAGCTCACCAGCTTTCTAGCTCGCGCTGCAGACGAAACTCCAAAGTCGTTCCAATCGATCAACACTCTCCTCTCTGATCCAAGCGCGGCCCTTATAAACTCTCCCCGACAGGCCGTGACGTCAGATGCTGTTTCCTCGTACATTCAAGCGTATTTTCTTTCCTAATAGAGATATCGAGAAAAGGGGCGCATTTTCTGGAATCATCGATTTGTCGACAAGGTCACCAAATTTGTCGCCAAGGTCCAGGACCGGCCATCCCATGCTTACCCCTATAAAATTCTCTTCTCAAACATAAGACTACTGAGACAGGAACGCGACATTACACTTTTGCAACACTATTATATATACTAATTGGCTCTGCCCCCTGCTTAGTAACGCTCGCCAACCCCCAGAAGGATTAAATAGCTACCCTCCCATGTTTCCCAAGCAAATCCTTCTCGTTTCGCTCGCTAAAATGAAGATACTGTGTATCCTAACAAAAAATATTTATGGTTAAGCGTAATAGAACTGATGCCTAGCTCGCCATAATTGAGCCAACCATTAAATAACTCGCCAAAAGATTTTTAAAAAAGTGCCAGGATTAAAATTACTTTACGTATTTTTTTACTGTGTATGTATAGTTAAAATTATATAGTTCAGATTTAAAAGTTTTTAAAATCTTTAACTTACACTCACTCTTTTTCAAAAAAAATGTCATTCCAAATAATTAAGGTTTCTGATATTTCTAGAGACCAAATTATTATATTCGTAAAGTTAATAGACATTTTTTTTTAATTTCTGAATCTCATTTCTTCCCAACTTCAATAGCATACTTATGTTTGGAAAGTGAAATCACGTGATCCATTGGGCTGCAAAAGTCTATCTATGGGTGTATGGTTAAGAATGAAGGTTTATTTACAAATATGCAGGAAAACACGTAGCACAGGTACAGGAAACAATAGTTCTTGCACAGATTACCAATGTAAACAGACAACAATTCACAAGTAATAGCAGTTCAGCACTTTGTTATCTAATAACACTAACAGTCAGCAAATAACTAGTAACGACAATAACTGTACTTTCAATAGCGCTCAGCTCACCAGCTTCCTAGCTCGCACTGCGGAAGAAACTCTCAAGTCGTTCCCAATGGATCAACAACACTCCCTCTGATACAGGCGCGGGCTTTATATACTCTCTCCGACAGGTCGTGACGTCACATGGAGTTTTCTTGTATATTCTGGTGTATCTTCTCTCCTAATGGAAATATCGAGAAGATTCTAGCACCTTTGAGATCCCATATTTCGTCGCCAAGGTCGGGGAACCAGATGTGACTACTGCTAGCCATCCCATATTTATCCCTGTAAAACTCTCTTCCCAACCATAAGACTCACATTGCTGGGAAGCGACTTTCCATGTTTGTAACAATTGTTTGCTATAGGTTTTTTTGGGGAGCCGCACAAGAGAAATATTTATATAGATATATATGCTAGCTAATATACACGACTTCGCTTGGTATGAAAATATTTTCATGTTTAATAGTTTTAATGTAAAAATACTTTTATATAGAATATTATTATACACAAAATCCTCTTGTATTATCCTGAATGTTTTTTAATATTAAAATGAAAAAACCAGTTGAACCAAACGATTTTTAAAAGCCGCCGAAATCTACTTTTCACCCTAAGTAATTAACAATTTTTAAGGAATTTAATAAAATTTAATTAAACATTGCAAGTATCAACACGGAGGCAAATAAATAAAATGTTTTAAAATAACAGGAATATTTTCATTCAAAAGGAATAGCAACACAAAATATAAAATATGTTTTTTTTTCTATGCAATGGAAGCATTCTTTTTCATTAACAAAAAATCAATTGTTTAATGAATTGTGACGAAACCTTCACTAAAACCTTTCTTATGCTTCATAGAATTTGTGAGTAAAATTTGAAGAAAATCTATTCAGTGGTTCGTATTTCCACAGCGTACAAAGAATTGGCGTTTCAGCTTTTATTTATATAGATTGCGATTAATTGAGTCTACGATTACTGTAATCCCTTCTATATTTATAGCCATAGTCCTCGTGCTACTTCAAAACGGGACGTTAATATAACTAAAAGGAAAATATTGTTCCTAAGATGTAATATCGCTTTCCTGTCTCGTTAGTCTTATAGTTGGGGAGGAGTTTTACAGGGTTAAGTATGGAGTGACGGGCATCGGCCATCCCGGGACCCCTGACGCCCGCCCATTTTGGCGTCTTGGCGACAAATAGATCATTCCAGAAACTGCGACCCCTTTCTCGATACCTCTATTAGGAAAGGGAATACGCTTGAATATAAGAGAAAACTCCATGTGACGTCACGGCCTGTCGGAGAGAGTATATAAGGATCGCGTTTGGATCAGAGGGGCAGTATTGATCCACTGGAACGACTTTAGAGTTTCGTTTGCAGTGCGAGCTAGGAAGCTGGTGAGCTGAGCGCTATTGAAAGTGCTGTTATTGTCGTTATTAGTTATTTGTTGACTGTTTGTGTTGCTAAATATCAAAGTGATGAACTGTTATTACCTGTGAATTATTATCTGTTTACGTTGCTAATCTGTGCAAGAACTAGTGTTTCCTGTACCTGTACTAAGTGTTTTCCTGCATATTTGGGAATAAACCTTCATTCTCCATTATCCTGCGTGTTGGATTGTTTCCACCATACACCCACAGAAAGATTTTTGTAACAATATTATAACCTTCCATAAATAGAAATTGAAGTTAGTGTTTCAGTTTTTATTTACATATATTGCAATTAATTGAGTCTACAATTACTGTAATTACTTCTACATTTATAACCATAGTACTCGTGCTGCTTCAAAAAATGGGACGTTAATATAACTAAAGTAAAATATTATAACCTTCCAAAAATACAAATTGAAATTGGATTTCAGTTTTTAGTTTAGCTAGTTTAGTTATTTTAACGTCCCGTTTTGAAGTAACAAGAGGGCCTCTTAATTTTGAACTGCGGTCAGTTTTCGACAACGACACCTGAGCTGGCACCCCCTCTCCAAACTTCCACACCACACCAGAGGAAAGACGTTTGACTTCCTACGTATGATTTAATGTGCAACAGGTTGGACTTCAGAATGCATCAATATGGAAATTTAATTATTTATTTGTTTAAAAAAGATGTATCCTTGGGTTTGTTTTCGATCATTTACAAAAGAAAAGCGAAAAAAAATTTAAACACCGTCTTTTTTTTGCACAAACTGTTTTTGAGATTTAAAAAAAATAGGGAAAAAAATCGAAACACTGCGGGTTTTTTTCCCTTTGGTTATTGTTCTCAGTTCCGACATCGGTAAAATTTTTAGTTGAATGTTACTGATCAGGAAAGTTGTATTAAATGCATCTAACTGACTGAATGAAAAGTTACGTATTAACGTCTTACAAATCACTCAAAAAATATATAATCTTCCAAAATAATCTTGTTATCGATGAGAGTGTGTTAAACACCTTTATCAGAATTGACAGTGAAAAGTTCGTAGAGGTGGCACAGTTATGAAATCAGGTTCTCTTAAAAATGATTTATTATTAATCCAAATCATAATACTCTTCACTGGAGTAATCAAAACAATAAAATAAGTGTAAAACATACTTCTCTAATACGAAAAATATTGCCAGAAAATATAACCCGATCTCGTGCACGTATATCATTTACCACTTTTGCTATCACTCCACCAATTGTCTAAACGATCTCTAATCGCATCCTTCGAACCTCCCTCTGTGGTTATTTATGCATAAATACTTTAACAAAATTGTTCGCCAAATGCAGCTATTTCATTTTTGTTCGGATCAATCATGCAGTTTAATATCACTTTTAAGTCATCAACTAGAAATCAGCTACAACAAATATTTCCGACTCGAGTGTTTTTCGCGTTTCGCCAAATCAAATTTGGAATTTCTTGCTCGTCACATAACTTTGATACTCCAACACGCCTCCTGCACCTGAAATCACATCATAATTTCCCACCTGTTTGGGGTGGACATGTATGGAAGGGGAGCAATACACTCACCAAAAGCTTGCTTTTGCCCCTCTGATTCTTATATGTCCATCTAGTTGCTTATGCTATTAACAAAAAATACATGGCATATGAGGTCTTTAACATAATTCAACTTTACAACAAGTGATCATATCAAATAGGCGATAACAATAGTAATAATATTTAACACAAACAACAATAACGTTAAATAAAAAAATAAGAAAAGATAAATAACTATGAATTTAACAGAATGATAACTATAAATACAAATATAATTGTGGTAAAACACAATTTAATAATACATGCAGAGATAAAAAATTGCCCCCAAAACTGAATTTGTTAAAAATCGTTAACTGATAGCATCGTCAACTTGCCCCGATCTCCCCTACTCATTTATTAGACACAGTTTTTCTTACTTCGAATTTTTGGATAAATCGAATTTTTATTGTGGTAAATCACCTATTAAAAATTTCATAAAGATAAGATGTCTAAAGCCATTGTGTCTCCGCAACAATTTCATGGATATAACACTCCCATGAATACCTGTATTATAGTATATCCTACACAAACAGTGAACATTAACAATTGAGTGACAGGCATGATCATGTTTTGCAAAGATTCCTGAATTTGGATGCACGATGGATATCTCAGTATACCAATACGTCATTTCACATTCTTAAGGTATCCGAACACGTTGAAAAGTCGATTTTCGGTCAAAATTCCCATTTTTTAATTTATGATGATTTGGATATTTCATTCATTTACCTTTCTAAAACATATTTACTTTCGTTCGGTACGTTAATTAGAAGATGAGATATTAATTGTTTTATAACAAACCGAAAACCGGAAGTGGGCGTTTAATTAACCGGAAGTTGTCATTTAAAGAGCAGAATCCTGTCAAAAATTCTTTTAAACTGCATTTCTTCAAGTTAATATGATATTAGTATATTTTTAGGAATTTTTTTTTAAGTTTTGAAACTTAATTGAAGCGCGTGGCAAAACTAAAATTTGATTTTTCTCAAAACTAGATGTTATGCATAATTTTCACACTTCAAACATGATAACTCCAGATATTACCATTCGATTGTTCTGAAATTTTGTGAACACTTTCTTCAAATGCATCTCTAGTGAATGTACTAGAATAATGTATATTGTAACAATATTTTTTTAATTATGGTCTTTTATCTGAAAAATGACATGAAAAATTTGCTGAAAATCTTATAATGATTGTTCGATTAGCTCTAAAATTTTTATTTATACAAAGAATGTTAAGATTCTAGTACAAGAACTAGTCCATAGTATGCAGTTTATTTTAGTATTAGTTTTATTTGAATTATTACAAAAGTTTGACCTCCAGCATGTTTGAAGTTTTTGGGAATTTCCTCTAAAAAGCAGCAGAAATTCAAGATTTTTGTAAATTTATAATAATTTATACTCAAAAATCAAACTCTAATACCAATCTTTATTAAATTCGAATCTAAAAAACATATTTTAGTGTTTCTATTTCACAATTTTTAAAAAAAAGTCCTCCGAACGTGTTCGGAAACATTTTTTAAGAGAGTCGCAGAAAAATCAGGTTAGATATTTTATCTTTTTCCATACCACACGACATTCACTTTCTTCATCAGATTAAAGAATTAAAAATTCAACAATTTCTTCGAAAGAAAACCCAAACTAAAATAACTCCTCTGAGGAAATAACAAGTCATTGTTATTTCAAACACATACTGTTATTTCAGTAATCAATTTTTGTATGTTTACGCTTGTAAACAATTTTTTTCTCAAATACTTCTAAAAACGTTTACCAAGTAGAGCCACTTGTTAATCATCAGACTTTAACTTAAATTAAGTGATTAACTAATAATTATGCTTTGAAAACATCAAAATAGAGTATTTTTATCGAAATCACTCACGTCTACACAGGGTTGTTTTATCCAGTGGGCTAATTGGGCTTTAGCCCAGAGGCGCCATTGATCCAAAGGTGCCTACAAACTTACAAAACCGATTTATTTTAATTTTGAACAAAATTTTTTAAAATCATGATTTTAAATAAGTTAAAAATACAAATATGATTACGGGGCAGAAACTAGAGAGTCGTCAATTTTGTAATGTCACATAAACATGCAGTGGCGGACTGGGTCTGAAAATAGTGGTTGCCAGGAGTCAGTGAGGGCCCACACATATCTACAATCATAACATTAATATATATATATTATAAATTATTAAATATATTATTAATTTAATTATTAAATATATAATTATATATACACATATGTATATGTAATAATCTCACTTAATTTTACTTTAAATTCTAATATTATATTTTTTAAAATCTTAGTACAATATTAATGTATTCTAAAGTCACTTTTCTTATACTCCAGTTTCGTTTTATTTCCCACGCTAGGGGTATGTTAAATCTCGCGTTTTGGCATATTTATTACTAAAAGAATATTTTAATCGCTTCCACGCGCCAGCTTAAATCGCGAAATCAGCAACTTGTTGGCGCCATACTTTTTCCTAAAACACTTACGTAATTTACTAAAAATAGCTAATATTCCCTTCACTTTGATGAAGTGTCTATATGTTAATCCCTTATCTGAGAGAATGAAGGGATTTTCCGTTCTCTTTTGACTTGAATCTTTCATACGAGATGTGCGCATATTCCGCCACTCTCCCATAATAAATAAAAACAGTTAATAACTCGGCTTGTTCCTTATTTGACGACTACAACAACGGAATCATTTTATGTATATAATTTATTATATATAAATATAATTTAAAATCAATAATCTATTCCTAATCTAAAGATATGTTAAAGATATTATTAATTAATTTAAGTATTATACATAATCACTGGAAGTAACAATTATAAATTCAAATTTATGATTGAATGTTAAAAAATTCTTGAAATAACTATATGGTTCCAAAATTACAGCGTGCTACACATCCACAAAATGTTTTTAAGCAAACTTAAAATAAAATGCAAACTATCTACCAATTTTAATGTTTTTAAAGAACACCTGTTACTGTTAAAGACTGACAACTGAAAAGTACAGAAATCCACTAGATTAAGAGCAAGTCGACAAGCGTTTCAGTTCTCTAGAATAATGGTTTCAGTAGTTTGATTATAAAAAATACAAAATTCTAATTTACAATTGATTTCAGACAAAGCGGTTAATAATTTTAAAACATTTTCTATTAATCAATCTCAATATTCTTTATTTATAGAATGGGACATTTTTTAAATTATAAAACAACAGGATGTAAAACTTCAAATAGGTTATTAGAAAAAATTACGAAGAGGAAAGGTTTCAGAAACTGCCTTTCCTTTTTTTACTGCTAATTCCTTCAAAATATCTCTAGCTATATTTATAATTGCCGTATAAGTATAAGTTATAAAGTCTTAATAAACATAATTAAAAACATTATTTATTTAAGTTTAAGGTTAATTTATTCTACTAAAATTAGCTTTTCTTCAGTAAGCAAACTACTCATAATTTCTATATAATACTCATCTTAAAAGACTTAATGGTACTGTAGAAAGAAATATGCAATGGTATCAAATGCATGTTTAATAAAAATAAATAATGATCAGATTTAAATCAACATTTTCATCATTATTTTAATGATTGTGTAGAAAAGAGTTAAATCGTTTAATTTCAGACAATCAAAATTACTATAAGAGACAACAGTCTTCTCGGTGTTTAAAAAAAAAATGCGTGGAAATTCAACTCACAAACTGAATTCCCATTAATTATTATTATGTACACGACATTCAAATGGAAGTATATACTCTTATTTCGCATCTGAACATTTGAAAAATCTTATTTTATTTTATCGTGAACATCCGCTAGTAATTTATATTTGCAAAACTTTCTTAGAAATATTAAAACAAATCATGTTTCTGTAATGCAACAAAAACATGTTTTTAATAATTTGTTAAAAACAATAATTAATTGATTTTAATTTTAATAAATTCGATTATATTCTTTGTAACACGCTGGTGCGGGGCCCTATTTGGAGCAATCGGTCCAATCGGCTTAAGGCCGGCCCCGACTTTCAACTTAACAAAAATTAAATAAGTTGGCGAATTTAAAGTTTGTTGATATAATCAAATTAAGACAATTAATAAGATAGACGAGTCGGTTGGTAGTCAAATGCGATTAGTGTTTAATATTACAAAAGCAATGTAAAAATAAAGAAATGATAATTTTAGCTTACCTCTCAAAAAAATTTTTTTCTTTCTTTTTCAACATACACTACGTATGTCCTTACTTTCTTCCTACTAAAAGCAGAAATAACACTTTTCTCACCAATTATTTTCCATGAAAGACAGACCAATAAGACAGGTCCCTTTTACTCTTCTAAACGCAAAGGCATAAAGAAAAGCGTGAGTCATAAATGTCATTTGGTGTCTTGTGATTAGGGTGGGCACAATTTCTCCCACCCGCTCTAATCACAGTTTTAGGTAAGAAACCCTTTTCCTACAAGCGAGTTCCCTTGCTTGTGAGATTTATGACAGTAAAATGAAACTACAAAAAAAAGAAAGAAAAAACCACCTTATAGCCATCTCTCACAAGAACCGCAGTCTATCTGCACAAAGGGAGGCAATTCTTTCCGTCTCTCCGGGGGCTTCCGAAACCAGCAAAATATCTTAATGAGTTTTGCGACTCGAATTTTCACAGAAGAGATACCCTGTTTCAATGCCCCGAAGGTTTGCTGGTGAAACATCTGTAAATGATCGGAAGTTCAAAGGAAGTGGACAGAACGCCGTTCCTACCAGGGCCCTGGTTCCTACGGGCGGATATTCGACCACCCGCTGTTTGACTGGTCGAAGTACGACGGCAGTAAATCCCTAAAAACGGGTGTCGAACTCCAAAACATGGACCTTGGGGGAAAGGGCTATTTTGTTTATGTGTTTGAGAGAAGGAGTTCTTCTTTGCTTCTCTGCCACACTTTCTGGGGGGCCCAAATTGTCTTCTGTTTAAGGGGCCCACTTGCCATCGGGCAAGCTGGCAACCTAGCCAGTCCGCCACTGTAAACATGTATATATTATGCTATAAATGAAAAACGATATTTTTGTGAGGTAAATAAATAATTATCAAAATCCTATTTTGAAAAGGCGCCGATCTGCAAAATTGTAAGTCTTTAATAATAGAACACGTGACATTTTTACTCAATTATATTATCAGTTAGGTATTTTCATTGGGCCATTGGCGCTGAAATTCCTAATTACTGTTCTGACGGGGCGCCAAATTATTCCGCTCAACTTTGTTAAGACGGTTCCTGCCTCTACAAAAAGAACTCTGACACTTCAGGAAGTGAGTGAAAAACTGGTTACGTAATTCCACCTTTACAAATATGAAACATGTCAAGTGAAATAAAACTAGTTAGCAGCATATCGAGATATCCGTTGTACTTGCTATGAGCAATGAAAAAAGCGCAATAGGCGCCATCAGTAAAATTTTCATGTCAAAAGATAAAATTTTCTTTTTTGTCTATATTCACATAATTTACACATAATTTTAAATTAATATTCTTCTTCGAAGCTACGCGACGGCTAGTTTGGAACAGATCTTGCAATTTCTGGAGCGTGATCAGACGACAAGGGCAACATCCAAGCCATCATTTTCTGTGCTAAACAAGTACGCTGATACCTTAGAGAGACCTCAGCGAATTCGTTGCATCCCCGGAGAGACTGAACAGACAAGACCCGTGCAACCCCCAGAGAGACTGAACAGACAAGACACATGCAACCCCGGAGAGACTGAACAGACAAGACCCATGCAATCTCCGGAGAATCTTACGCAAAGTACATAAGGATGGACACTCCGTACAAAACTAGCCCCGCTGAGAAGAAATCAAGTTCCAGAGTATGCATATTTCGCAGAGAACTCTATGTGTCAGCTAAAAGTTTGTGATGAACTTCCAGAGGAAGTAGCGCTGTCACAAATACAAATCCCCTTCTCTTCCCATATGATGTTGCCATGCCGTGCCACGCAGTGGCGTCTCGTGAGCTCAGAAACGAGTAGGGCTGCAAAAAATGTTTATCAAAAGAATGCAATTTTAAAAGCTACTTTATCTCCAAGTAGGCCAAATTTTTAAATTCCAAATCCAGATGTGAAATTTCCTGCTTTTCAAACAAAGTAAATAATCAGCAAATGACATTTTCTATTAGTTTTACTAACAGAAATTAAAGTGAATGCTGGTGTGACAATTCCTCTGACGAAAAAAAAAATAATAATCTCCACATATACACTTCCCTTCTTGCCCAGTTCATTTGAACACTCTTTCAAAAATGGATATCGAATAACTCATATATAGAAAGTTTATTTTTAAGCTAAAACATGTTAAATACATTTTTTACTGAAATACTATAAAAATTTGAAAGTTTTAGAATTTGCTTGAATCTATCGTCGCAGCACGAACCGAAACTCATAAACAGACAATGAGATTGCAACATGTGTGAGAGTGAGGAAAAGACATCTTTCTTTTGTTCAGTTGGCTCCGTGCCAGCCAGAGCTGTGCTGTCTTTCAGCTCATAGCCAGTCTAAGCTAAAGGATAAAGGAAGAAAGAGTGGCTTTTTCACACCAGATTTTCTTCTCAGTGAACGAATTTTGGGGGAGGGCAGATTATTTTGCAGCTCAGACCTGCGTCTCTCTTCGTTTGGATTCATTTAAGCCTTTTTTTTTTCAATTTTTTTATTACTTTTTTGCATTTTCGTAAGTCATTGAACTCTGAGAGTGAAAAAGTAAGCAAATAAGATTCAAAACGAAAAATACATGTTCAAAAAATAATTTCAGGTGGTGCTCCAGCTCTGCAGACATGTAGCTATGACATCAGTTTATTTATTATTAAATTTGAGTAAAAATATACATTTATGGAAGTGCCCTCTCCTAATCAGAATGTGAAGATTTGAAATGTTATTTGCAAATATATATTATTTATATAACCCATATAAATTAGATTTCCAATAAATTCTTGTTATGTTTATTTAAGTAATGTCTCTTTCATTATTATATCAGATACACACTGACTTCAGAGGGCTAATCCTGATCTGACAAAATTCATAATCTAAAACCTAGAGATAAATTAAGAAATTCACAACGCAACTAACAAATTAAATTCTAATGTTAATTAAGGAAATTTGTGTGGGGAACTATTACTTGTAAAATATATTTTTTTGCCTTATGTTACAAGAGCATTTAATAATATGGTTTTTTTAAACTAAACTTTAAATTCTTAAAAGTCTGTCAATGTTAAAGGTATCAAGTGTTGAGATAAATCTTGATTGTGGAATGCATGTATTTCAAAAATTCTTAATTCATTGATTTAAAACTTTAATCAGAACTTGTGTTGCCTTAAATTTCTTGAAGATTTGAATGATAATTTGTAACTTCTTTTTATAACCTAGAAGGAAATTATAATTATTTTGTACTTTAAAACTTAATTCGAGTAATAGTTCAGCTCCAACACCACATTTCTCTCCAGACTTCAACACCACACCAGCTGATGGAACTTTGCCTCCAATACATTTAATATGAGCCAGAAATGTCTGCACAGACTCTTTGATAGAAATCGGTCTCGAATTCGAGGTTTTACAGCTCCAAAGTCGAAACTGAAACTTTGCCTCCAAAACATTTAATATGAGCCAGAAATGTCTGCACAGACTCTTTGATAGAAACCGGTCTCGAATTCGAGGTTTTACAGCTCCAAAGTCGAAACTGAAACTTTGCCTCCAAAACATTTAATATGAGCCAGAAATGTCTGCACAGAATCTTTGATGGAAACCGGTCTCGAATTCGAGGTTTTACAGCCTCAAAGTCGAAACTGTCACCAGGCCTTTGCTGACCTCCAATAAAATTTGATTATGATCATTAGAAGTTAAGTATAGTTCCTAAACTAGAGACAACATTAAATGGAGTAAGGCAAATTTTATATTTAACTCTTCACTGCATATTGTATCAAATTTATACATAATTTATTTTCATGTTAATAATGAATAGAAAACTTTTTTGTCCACTCGTACACGCTGTATCAGATTAGAAACATCATAAGAGACCGGATAATAATCCTTCGTTCCATTTGCCATGCAGCACAGGTCCTATTGATAAGTCTATGGTAGTCGGTTATTCAATTCCTGATACACCTATTGACATATTTAAGCAGTTTTTAGCATTTAAAAGGAGTCTTGCATCTTTGATGGTTTCATCAATTGCTTCTATAGGTATTTTCCATTTCATATTACTTTTAAAATACTTTTTTATTGTTTTATAAAAAAGAAATAGTGATTTGATAAGTTCATTAAATTCAATTTAATAATATCACAATTCTATTTGTGTGTGTGTGTTTCTGTTGTTATATGTGAACTTCCCATGCCAAAAACAATTTTTATTTTGAAATTTAAAAAAACGTGCTTTTAAAGTTTAATACAAAAGGAATCCAAAGAATATGTCAAGAATTTGTTGAAATTGCAAGGCATTTCTGAAAATATTATTTTCAAAAGTACACTCATGATGATAAGTTTATTATTGTTGATATGAGCATAGCGATAATTAAATAGGGCAATTTGCTCTATTTAGTTATAAAATTTTTATTTAACTATTAGATCAAAAAGATTTAAAACTAGCCAGTGGGTAAATGTTGCCAAGGGCATGTTATTCATTTTACTCCCTCCCTTCTCATTTGTCGACTCGACCTTTAAAAACGTAAGGCAGTGGTACGCAAACCGTGGATCGTGACCCCCCGGGGGGTCACGATCCACGGATTATTGATTTGATAAATAAAAATACAAGGCTTTTCTTCAAAAAAAGTTGGTTACAAATTTTACACAAAATGAGGGGATCGGAAAGAAGAATAGGTTGCGCACCACTGACATAAAGTATAAGCAAATATATCGTTTTCGACCTGGGCATCTACATCCCCATCGCCCTCCCAGTGGCGGCGAGTAGGGGGGGGGGGTGAGGGGAGGCAGTTGCTCCCCTACTTTTTTCTGGAAAAATTAATTTTTTATTTCATTTTAGCTGCCTTAAACTAAGAATTGTATAAAAGCAATAGTCTCCGAGAAAGTTAGCTGAGTTTGTAGCTAAATTTGTTGTCTACCCCTGTACTTACGGCTACTTTTAGATGTGTATAAATTTTAGCCCCCCTACTTTTTTAATCCACCACTGCGCCCACC
>BGPR01017226.1:0-23648 GCA_013235015.1 Araneus ventricosus
TGACTATAAAAAGAAATCGAAATACTGAACTCCTCCTTCAAAGAGCTCATCTGTCATATAAATCGATGGAGCACTGAGGACGTACCCATATAATAATAACTAGTAAATTGCTATCTCCTTACGGACATACAAATTTCGAGCCACTGATAGTTCCGGAAAACGCCAGCAAATTCGATATTCGAGCACAAAAATTCGACACAAGGTACAATGCTTCATAAGATAAAGGCTAAAATAAAATTTAAAGATATCCACCAGTTATTTTTATTTAGAAATTTTCGAAGCACTGGTATATTTGTGTCTCGCATTTGCACTTAGAACAATCAATCATGCATTGGATACTTCTACCTAATTATTTATGCGACACTATTAGCTGGAATTTTAATATTATAACACTAAACATTAATTACCATTGGTGAAAAATTATTTATTCATCTAAATTTACTCAATTAACATTTGTCAGTGGATACATTCATTTAATTTAATTGCATTCAATTTTTTCCAAACTATTTTCCCATTTTCCCTGACATTCCTGCACAATGAATGGCTTCTTAACCTACATCTTAATCTAAGACGGAAAAAAATACCCAAGACGAGGGCAGAAACTTTTTTCGTAGTAAAGATTTGGCGTTAATTTTCATAATGAAACAAAATTTAGATGAATATTTTATCTGTTTAATAGTCATTTTGACTTCTCACAATAATGTAAGATATCATATTTAAAATGCATATTTAAAACGGTACTTTATTTTGATTCACTTGTCATATAAATCACATAGTTTACTCAAGAAAAAATGTTTCGAGACAAATACATAATTAAAATTCAAACAATTTCCATTCCCAAGGATGAAACTGTTGGGAGAATACTGCATTACTTTTCAGTTACATAAGTTACAACATTCCTATATACAGCTAAGGTAGACTTTTGACTCAAGGTGAATTATACTTGGAATTCAGAACAGGCCCACATTTAACTTCCAAGGCTGTAATTAAGGTTGAATATTCTTTTGTAGTCACTGAAAGTAAAACTTGAATAAATGACCATGTAGATTTGGATCATTAAACCCATGGAAATTTGGTAGCTTGAATGAATATTGTATAAATAATTTAAATATCTTCGTGTTTCAAGAACTGGTTGCGGTGTGGAAGATTATCACTCACTCGATAATTTTAAATACATCAGTTAGGCAGACTCTTCAAAGAGGTTTAAAAGTTTGAATGAGAACACACTCATGAGGTAAATGCTGCTGCGCATTAAATTGTTGATATTGAATTGTTTCAATGGTTCGCATCAAATATTGTAAATGAAGCCGGCACATCTCAGATGGCTATCACGGCGATAAATCTTCGTTGACAAATTAGTCAGATTCTGTTGAGTACGCAAAGCTTTCTGTTACTTAACGATGTCTTTAGTTTTCATTCTTGCAATCCTTCTCAAAAATTGTTGGCTACTTCTCATTTCATCACCATATGAATTATCCCTTTTCATCTTAAGATAAACTAATCTTGAATTTCTGAAAATTTTCCTATAAACTTCTCGTGCAAAACTGAATGGATTAAAATCATTTGAAAGATGAACAGTGTTATAACGTTCCTAAAAACACACTTTTATTAGTTCATTAGATTTTTTTATTTTAATTAAAACACATTTTTATTAGTGTACTAAACAGCAAAAAAAAATTTAATTTTTTTCTACTTTTTAGTCTTTAATTTATAATTCATTATTATGAATATTATGGAATCTTGAAATCAATGTTTTCTCTAATTCGCTACCAGGTGGCGCCCCTCGTATGGAACCAAAATTTAATTAATCCATTAACGCCCAAATGGAATCGGCTGAATATATTTTAATTAATACCAGTGACGAGTCCGGGGGGGGGATGGTAAGGGGCTGCAGCTTACCCCCCAAAACTAAACCAAAATTCTTGATTTTTTTAAAAATCACTACACCTGTTTATTATTAATCTCCTTTTTTTTAAAAAAAAAAAGTGGCAACATTGCTTTCTGGCTTGACAGGCTAGAAATTTTTCCCGCTTTTGTAGTCATTCCCACTTGTAACGTTAACACGGTCGAAATCTTTTTTTTGGCTAGTTATTTTTCATTGTTTTTTTAAAATCAAATTATGGAAAGTATTGTAATGTCCTTTGTGATTCTTTTTGTCAGTTGAATAAATTAAAGTGTTTTGACTTACATAAGCCATGAGGTCACGACGATACAAAATTATGATCTCAGCCCCCCTCCCCCAAACCAAAATCCTGGATTCGCCACTGATTAATACCTCAGCTCTTAGTTATTATAAACCCCTGAGAGTAAAAACTATGAAATTCAAGCAGTTCTTGTGCTAGTTTGAAAATTACAGCCCTTCTTCATTTGAAGACGGCGAGCGTTCCTGCGACAAAAAATTATTTTTGTTAATGAAGTCGGTTACCTTTGTACCCACATAAAAAATAGTAATAAAAGCATAGTTAAAGCATTGTAGTGAATTTTTAGATAAAACTGGTAATAAATTATTTTAACATTAAATAAAAGTATTTATTTTTTCTTATAAAAATGTTTTTTTCTAGGCCAGTTTCTATATAATCACACTTTGACCAATAATTTCTTTCACTTAGTAATATGTGATATCCACAGAAAGTATGAAAAATCCTATGAATATCATCATGTCATCCTTAGATAAGGAGTATTTGAGAATATATATGTTTTACTTTAGCAGCATGCCTAAGAGTTTCATTCAGAATAAAGTCATATGCTTTCTGAGTAAAAAAATTTTAAACATTTCTAATGCACTTTACTGGCACATTTCATTTATAAAATTTATAGAAATTTTATTTGTCTCTATTTCTTTTTTGAATACTGGCGATTATCTTTTGGCTATTTTATTTTAATCTTTTTTGTTTACATATCCTTTTTGATGGAGGTGACTCCACATAATTTTCATCCAAATCGCTAATATTCTTTGCTTTATCTGAAATTTCGATTTTCGACGTACCTCCAACATAGATACTGCAGGTAAAGCTGTACTTTCATCATTAAATTCTTCTTCAACAGTTAGATCGACAGTCTAGATCTGCAGACAGATCTAGAACTGCAATGATATCCTTTTGAGCTTATTCTGAGAACAAATATTCCCGATCTTCTTCAATGTCAGAAGCTTACAAGATATAGTAAGTAGTATAGTACACAATACTTTCCTAAAAAATGGTAAAATATAAGTATCTGCTTTAAAAATTGAAATAATTTTTAACTTAGTTATTAGACCCGAAAATATCAAAAATTTAATGAATCGGGTCAGGTTGTATAAAAGTTGGCTGTAATGAAAAGCGTCCACGATTGAGGACAGCTCCGTAGGATATCATTTTTCAAAAGGAAAATTTTGAGAAAGCAGATTAATTTTTCATTATATGTTTACAATGAATTCTAAAGTGTTATAACGAATATAATTACCCGCTTTGACTTTAATTGATTAATTTACAAGCTCAAAAAGAAAATGCTTCTCCTAGACTTGAAAAAAACATAAAATTGTCATTTAAATCGCGAAATTGTAAAACACAGAAGATACGTGAAAATGTGTGGGATTGTTTATAGTGGAATCGTCTACCATCACTACAAAAAATAGTTCCAGGAAAACATACGGATTCTATACACAATGTTTTATTAACTATTCTCAAATGAGGCCACTGGACATTAATGGGTTAAATTAATCAATTTATTGATAATTAAGTTCTGAAAATATTAAAATACCGTATTCTCATCAAGGATTGAATATCTAAAAAAGACAAAATAAACTGTTTTGAATTTCTTCAATGTGGATAAATGTTTTTCTTTCCAATTTATTCCGGAATGGGTTCAGGCCATAGAGGAAAATTCAAAATAAATTTAGACCTTAAAATCTTTTTCGTCTACAGAAAACCTATTCTGATTTTGAATCTGCATGGATGAATGGCCTCTGATAACGTTATCCACCGGATTCTTATTCCTCCTCGTTGTTTGTTATTATTTTTGTATTTTTAACTAATTCACAATTAAATCTTCCCTTATTTCGTATTTATATCTTTGTATTCTCATCCAGAACACGAAAGCATGCAAAATGTGAAAAGTCTAGCATATCAAGAAGGAAGTGAAAAATCGGTTACAAAATTTCATCTTCGCAAACATGAGACAAGTTAAATAAAAGTGGCAAGAGGTGCCATTACAGAAAATGTTAACTAAGACACAATCAACAGTTAAATTCACAAATGTGTCAACATCAAACTACAGCAAGTTGCAAACAGCTTATTTTGATTTAGAATTATATTTCCTCCAAAAGAAAACTTGTTCTGCACTTAGGAAATGATTTCTTATTTAAAGTATGTTCTAACATTAAAAAAAAATCATAAAACAGTATTCCAAGATAAGCGAATCTTGTTATAAAATTAATGATCATAGTTTTAAAATGGTAATGTTGCAGCTATATGCAACTGTAATTGGTCTGATCGCATAGTCATTTTCCTCTACCTAGGCACCATTTTTATTACTATAGCTGTCGCCGTTCTGAAATGAGAAGGGGCACTCAGGACTTTAGTGGGCACTGTGTATGTAAAAGAGCCTTAGATTGATACAATGATTATTTTTAAATATATGATATTAGTCTCTCATGTAATACAACTAAAAACAACATGAGCCTTTTCGTGATATAAATACATTATTTTGAGGATTAAAAAAGGGCCTCCTCTTAAAAACTGACATGCTGAAAATGTTGAAAATTTGTTATTTAGAGAGGCTCTACACTTTCATTTCGTGTGAAGTTATGTAAACTCAATAAAAAAGAATTCCATTTTGTTTTCTAAGACCAATTTGAAAACAAATTAAGCTAGAAACTGCACTTCGATTTCTTATTACAAAGCTGAATCACTTAATATGAAAAGATTTATATTGAAATATGAAATTTAATTTTTACATACAACAAGTTTGTCTTTGCATCTAACATAGATAATTTTGTATTTGTATCATTCATTTCCTTTCTATCTCATAGTAAGATTTCATTTAGAATTTTATAAATTTAAGTTCTGTAGCAGACCCAACTAAGTGATTTTTTTATTTAATACTATTGAGAGAGAATCTTTGTTAAATCGCTCAAATTGCTTTATTTGCAAAGCAATCTACTACAGTTTAAGTAAATCATTCCATTTTAGAAACAAATGTAACTTTAATTTTTTCCATTTGTGCTTTTCAAATAACAGACTGATATTATGGCATCTTCAAAGATCTGCTTTTCTTTTTCACCCATTCAAAAAATTACTCTTTACTGAACGTTCATTTTCTTTTTTAATGAATCTACAAATCAACATGTAATTTTCACCTTTCAGTGCCAATTTTTCTGATGAAAATCTAGAAGCTTTAATAACTGATAACTAATCACTGAAATTTAATAAAAATTCAAATCCAACCATAATGATGCCATCTACTAAATAAATAATGTCACCTAATCTTAATTTGAAACATGTTACTAAACGAAAATGCTGCCAGCTCTTGGAAATACTTGCAAACTAATAGATTATAACTTCATGTACGGAAGTTAATTCTGATATGATTTCTGCTCTAATTTTCTTTTTCTATCATTGGTTGACACCAAAATAAATGATTGGCAACAGGATTTCATCCTATCCCCTTCATCATTTTTTTTTATTCATGATATGAATGCTGCTTCCAAGATTTCACCGTCTTCGCACTCGGGTTTGCCAGCTATTTGGACAATCAGAGAGATAGTATTGCAAATAAACTGCAGTAAGGATAGTTCAGAATCTTTAAAAATATCACAAAAATTAATACGGAATTTAAGAATATAAAAACTTTAAAGATATCATTCACTCTTTATACAAATCATGAAATGTAACTGCCAACAATATGAAAATTTGTATATATTCGCACAAAAATATTCACGTACTTGAAGTTAGAGCTACTAAATTCTTCCCATCACGAGACTTATGCAACTGGCAAAACATTATAGATAGCATCTAAAACAAAAAAATATTTTAGGAGAAAATCTCATCATCACTACAACTAGTGATGATAAAAACCATAAGAAAAACAATTTACCTCATGAAAAGAATGAATTAACTCTGTGAAATCGAATAGTTCAAAATCATTAAAAGAATGACATAACATATATCTTATTAATTTACGAAATTTCGAAACGTCATTGATATAAAACTGAAATACACGTAATTTTGTATATTATAAGTTAATTGAAAACTAAGTTATCAGAAGGTAAATATGGCCATTTGGGTGGTTTACCAAACAAGGGCTCTGCTATCTTGGAAAGAAAGCTAAGATGCTACAGCATTTTCTCAAACTAAATTACAGTGGCGGCGACTCAGGGGGGCTGTCGCCCCCACCACTTTTTTCTGGAAAAAATTAATATTTAATTCATTTTAGCTGCTTAAAACTAGGAGTTACAAAAAAATTAATATTTAAAAAAAACTAGCTAATTTTGCAACTAAATTTTTAAATTGTTGTCTACCCCCATACTGCCGGATTCTTTTAGGTGTCTTTAACTCCCCCCTCCCAACTTTTGCCACCCAGTCGCCACTACTGCTGAACTGTTGAATTTGTTAAGATTTTTAAGGTTCTTCAATAATATATTACGAGTTTTCTCAAAACATTTATGGTTCTTGCATGAATCCCTAGAGTTCTACGAGTGCCAGAATCTTCGGTGTGGAACAAAGCATTCTTGGATATAGTACAGTCCATCAAAAAAGTATCCAAAAGATGCTTGTTACTGACAAGTCAAGTATCGCGCATTAAAAGGTTAACTTTTTGGCGTCTTGGAAAAATGGTCTCTAAATGTGTATATAATTTTTATTTATGCAAGTTTTCAATTTTATTTATGTCTTGTCTTCATATTGAAATTCGAACCAAATCGATTTTTTTCAAGGGTCAATATCCAATTTGAAATGCAAATCCAAATTCTCCAGATAAAATTAGCTCGAGTACATATTAAATTTTGCTGTTTCAAAAAAGTGAATGTCGAGTTATGGGTAGTTGAAATTTAGTCCTCTTAATGTTATATCAAAAACAAACGCATTAACGCTGCACCCTTTTTCATTTGCAGCAGTCTCAAATAGTTTCGGGTCGATGATGTTATCGCTGAGGATTTCTTCCGATTCTGCGTTTGCTATGAACCCTGCATGTCGGAAACAATTCGAAACACTTTGTGATGTAACGGAACTCCAACTTGTGTACATAGTTAATCGCATCTAAAACCGAAGCTTCTAGCTTTTCGCTCCTATCAAATGCTTTTATCAGGTCCTTTTCAAACATTTTTTTTTTTTTTTTTTGCACTTTTGTTTCAAGTCATGAATTATCCCTTAACCTAAAGGTTGAAGAAGTGCAGTTACATTTGGAGGAAGAAAAACAATTTCGATCGCTTTTAAATTTTCGGGTTGATTATGGGCGGTACACTTATCGACAAAGATGGCAACATTTCTTTTCTGATGTGAAAACTGAGAATCCAGTTTACGAATATGTCGTTCCCAAACAGTTGTAGTCATCCATGTATTTGAATTTGCTTCATATTCAACTGGCAGGGAATTGTTTTTAAAGCAGCGTGGCTTTTTGCTTTTGCCTATCACAAGTGGTTTAAGTTTCTCATTTCCACTCATATTAGCTCCAAGCAGAAGTGTCAGGCGTTGTTTGCTTGCTTTTCCAGAAGTGTACTTTTTACCCCAAAAGACGGTAAAATAAGCCTGTTTCATCAAGATTAAAAACATTTGACGCATCAAACCTAGATAAAATGTCCTTGAGAACACTGTTCTTCCAGTCCTCTATAGCTGCTGCTTCTCCGTAAATCGTTTTAAAAGAAAAGCAATGTCTGTCTTTGAAACGTTCCAGCCAACGATTGCTGCCGCCGAAATCCTCAATGTTCAACTCCTCAGCAATTTCCATGGCTTTTTCTTTGAGAATCAAGGCAGAAATTGGAACATTTTCCGATCTGGCATGTTTTAGTCACCAAACTAAAACCTCCTCGATCTCGTCAAACTTCGATTTCATCATTCTCTTTCTTTTGTCTTTGCAGTCAGCTTCTTCAATGACTTGTTTCGATGAAAGAATATCGTTTAATGTAGTTCTGGGAATATGGTGTTCTTTGGCAAAAGCTGTTTTCGAAACATTTGATTTTTCAAAAAGTGCAATTAGGTATTTTTTTTTTCTTTAAAAGATAAAGAGGTAAGTTTTCGTTCCCCTGGCATGTTAAAAACGTACTCCCACCACGAAATTGCAAGAGAAAAAATAGCCCTTATAGCAGGGCTTACTCGCTATGAAAAGAAAAATGCCTACACTCGACAGAGTAGCAGCGAAAAGTGTGCTTTGAATGATTAACAGCAAGATTCCAAGAACCCAAATCCCCCAAAGGGGTAGGAAAGGAATACTTAACAATAGGGGAACTACAGGTGTTTTGCTGAAGTGACAAGCATGGTCGAAAATACCCCGTAAAGGCTTGGCTTTCTTAAAGTGAAGGGGTGGGGCTGAAAAGACAACACAACGGCATGCAAAATGGAGAAGATGCTTTTGGCCATTTTTGAGGGTGACAAGATATCCGGAGTAGAATTAAATTTGGCGACGGGTAAAGGACGGTTATTTTACATTATTGTGTATGAGACCTTGTCAGGACCAAAGGAAAACGACTTGAACAGAGTGACGACTTATTCAAGTTTTACTGTATTTAAAAAGGACATATTAATAGATCAAATGATTTTGAACTTTTTACAAGCAATAAGAAGTGTTTGGATATTTTTTTGATGGACTGTACCTGCATTTTGTTATTTCTTCAGCATTTAAGAACTTCATGTTTAAATCCTTATTCTGTCCCATCTCATTGTTTTTTTTTTGTTTGCGATGGTTTCAAACTTTTTGACCGTTGGAATTTCTGGCAGCATTTAGAAAAGTTTTTTAATTTTATTGAATTTTTTCATTTACTTTCGAATTATTCAAATAGAAACAAATAAGTTCTTATCATAAAAATAATGAAGTTGTGCATTTGTGTCATTGCTCTTTCTGCTTAATTGAAATAAAACTCATAAAAAATGGATTTGAGAAAAATAGGAAACAGATTGAATTACCATCACTTGCCATATTGCCTTAAAAAAAGGTATCCGGCAAAACTTCAAATTTTTTAAGGGAAAACAAAAATTCTTTTAAAAACTTAAAGCGGACAGGTAGCACTAATAATCATGTGTTTTTCATTTTTTCAACATTAACAAAATGATCAAAATTTTAGTTTGAAACCAGAGTGGCAGTATTAACCTCAAGCAGTTTACCTTGATAATAAAAATAATAATCGTCTTCTTATACAAATATAACTGCAATTAAAATGTTTAGTTGATATGATTATAATGCATTATTATAAAATTGATAAACCAAATAAATTGTGATAAAATTAGACGTAGTTCTAGTTTAATAGGTATAATGACTTAACTGGAAAAGAATTAAAACCATTTATTATGTAATTTTTTTAATTATTATTATTAAATATCATTCATATACGGGTAGAAAAATAAATTGTTTCTTTTTTCAATATCACAATCAACAAACTCTGAAACAATTTTCAGAGATTTATAATATCATATTAAATAAAGGTCTTAAAATTTTCTGCATGTTGTATACATTGAGAATATAAATACAGTTAAATGACAAGAACATTTTTGATCACATATTAGTTTCATTAAAACATATGAAATTTAGCACTATTAAATTGAATTTACAAAGTCTACACATGAATTTTGAACAATTATGAATAGACACATAGAAGAGTTACATACTGATTTATAAAAATAATCTCCAATACACAAGAATGTTTCTTATCAATACTAAAGATTAAATAATAGTTCAGACTAAAGAAGAGTTTACATTAAATAAAAAACATTAACATAGTCTACAAATTCCATTTAGAAAAAGAGAATACTAATTTTTTAACCATTTACATCGACGTAAGTTCAAACCATTCAGTTAAAATGCATCAATTGCAAGATAAAAAAAAATATATTCATAATTAACTTGGACAGATTTTTTAAAAAAATTTTGGATGTACTTTTACCATCCAATAAAGATCGAGTATCTTAAGTTAAAGAAATGACAAATTGCAAGATATTTTCTGCAATGCTAGGAACACACTATCTGTTTCTTACGAGATATAAAAGCGTAGAAATTTTAAAATACAGTACAGCTAGGCATTGAAATAAAATATATATGGAAAAATCATGTTAAAAAACCAAAGATACTGGCCAAATTGCTTGAGCAAATACAACCAGTCATCAATAAAAAGATAACTGGAAATACATAATACAATAGATGCTGTACAAAAGCTAATGATATAGCTGTATTGTTCTGAAATTGAGCAGAAGAAAATTTGTTGAAATAACAAAGATAAAGACACTGCAGAATTTTTAAAAACTCTCTATTTACAATGGAATTAAAAATATTTTCTAATATTATAGTTTAAAAGTATGCACAATAAGTAGAAAATAGTTATTATATACTTTCCATTTTATTGATCACAAACATAAAACAATTACCTACAGGTTATTAGATAGTAACCAGATTAAAATATAAAAATTATTTAAAAGCATGAACATAATTTAACACGTTCCTTGATTAAGAATTGCAGAGATTCTTAATTTCGTGATGCTAAGTACAAAGAAAATAACTTTAAAAATTAAGATAAACAACAACAGTTCAGGAAGTTATTCTATGCCCACAGTTTTTAATTGTAAATATAATCTGTTAAGCATTGTTTTAAATTTTACTTCAAATAGTTAAGTCATTTTTTAGCTGCAAACAATACCTTGGCACATACAATATTTAAGAATGACTAGAATATAATATCCAAGAAAGATGCAAGAAGCTTTTTCTTTCATCCCTTGCAAATATTAAGTAAATGTAGCACATCGAGTAAAATAAACTGGAAACATAAAGATCCAATCACAGAAATTAGCAATATTATAATTTTTGGTTTTGAAAATATATTTCAAAATGTATGTAATAAATTAATACATCTGTGTTTATTATTTGGTATCACATCATTAGCACTAAAAATCACATTATATGGCAATGTAATAATCATTGTTACTATAACATTTGTAAATATATGAATTTAACAAATTTTATACATAAACAAAATACATTTCATGAATTTTGTACAAAAATATCTTTATAAGCTACGTCACAAGAAATACATAAATATATTCAAATATATACAAACAGAATGATTGTGTAATTTATAGAAGACGTAGATATCGGTCATGCCTTAGAAACATTTTGACAGAGATTTTGGAATAAGAATTTTTCAACTTAACAATAATTTCGATCCAGGAGCATACTTTTCCTTGTGTTCTTCAAATAAAGCAGTTAAACTGTCAATGTATTTTTGATGCAGAGTTTTAATATCTTCTTCTGTTGGTTCAGATATCTTTTCAACATCAATAGGCTTCCCAACTGCCAAGACAAAATAATTCAGAATGAAAAAATATGAAATACTTGGTGGTAACACGTCTTTGAAAATAATAAACAATTTTAATATGAAATGATAATAATCCATGAATAAATTTTAAAGCAAATGGGTATCAGACTGAATAATATTGCAATAAATCAATTTCAACTTATCATGGAAGCCTTATTCAACCTCTTTAGCTTAAAAGGAACATGTTACTCATTGACACTTTTACTCTATGGGAATGTATAAAAATTTTATTTTCTTCACTTTTTATTTTCAACGGCCATAGAAGCCAAAGTGTTTTCATACAAATTCCCACCTTATTTGATGAAACTTCGTAATTGGAAGTATATGTCTAGGTGCAATATTTAAGGAAATAAATGGTTGTTTCATCTTTTTGGGACACATTTCAAAAATTAATAAAAAAAACCCTAAAAATGCTACAACTTTTTTTTTTTTAACGAGAGGGCAAATAATTTTTTTTCCAGATAGGTAACGCAGTGTTATGTGTTCTAAATTTGTTACAGCAAGAGAATTCTGTTTGCAATGGAACTGATTGGCAGAAGCTGATGCGCGTTTTCTGGTTTCCATTTTTAGTTTTTCTTGAATACCTCAAAAAATATTCAGTTTTCACATTACATGTGAATTAACAAATTAAAGAGCATAAAATTCCCTACAAATATATGCTTTTATTTTTCTTCTAGCTTTAATATTTTCACAGATAATGGCTCTCAAAAATGGGAGATTTTCCATAATTTACGGGCACCTAGATCATTGTAACAGGATGTTTCCTGTCTGCCAAAAAATAAAAAACCCTTTTGAAATGCGCTCTCAGTTTTAAAAATCCATAGTAGTAACATTATTAGGGTTTTTTAAAAATTAGTTTTGAAATGTGCCCCACAATTCTCAGACACCATGTGAATATATATGTATTGATTTAACTTAACCTTTTTTAATTAATTATTTTTAACGGTACTCTGTTTTAATTACTCCTACTTTAATTCCCAGTCACGAGTCTTTTCCAGGAAGTCCCCTTTTTCCAGTATATAATCTCTCTGCACATTGTTAACTACCCCCCCCCCCCCCCTTTTTTTTGCTCCAATCTTAACTGCCGCGACGACGCACGGCCAGAATCGTTCACTAATATGATCATGGACTGGAATATTCTAAAAATCATCTAATATGTGAAAATACCCCAATTGAATTTAACCTGAAATTATGATCCTGAAATAAAGAAAGTTTACCATTATCACCTGTGGATTTATTTTAAAAATGCCTCAACGAATATTAAAAGTTTGATGACATTATATATATATCAACAGTACTTAGGACTTTGTGACTTATTTAAAATTCTACATTTAATAACTGATTGTTCTACTGTTTATATTATGCCTTTTTATCCTGCTGGGACATATATGTCCCAGCAGAATACTAATAATTACAACCAAAACAAAATAATTTTTAGTTTGAATGGTCCAAGATAGTTTGTGTGTTTTTTAAAGATAAAATTAATACTTATTATTTTGAAAATAATAATCTGATGAAAAATATTGACATAAATGTGTTTCAACAAAAAATACTGTTGGCATATATACGTTCCATATAATTTGAGTATTATTAAAAATTTATGCTAAAAATTATATTGGAAGGGCTATGGTAGAAAAGTATACTTCAAATACCTATCCAGTTTTAATTTATTTCATTCATTTACATTAAAAAATCATTTTATTCTCATATGCTACTTCATATATGCATGTCATTTTTTCCTAATTTAAAGATGCATTTAATTTTTTTCTCCATATTAACAAATTTTTTCTTCACTTAGCTTGCTGTTCACTTCATTTGAAAGAGATGGTTAGAGACGAGAGAACAAATAAATACATAGTTTTTGTTTATAAGATCAAATAGAAATGACAGCTGACATAAAATTTAATCCTTTTCAAATTCTGATTTTTTAAGTCTATCAATTCATCTTCTGTAAACTATCTTGAATAATCATATAGCAAATACTACTAGAAACTAATAACATTACTGGAATCTCTATTGTTAATAAAAAACCCAATATATACAATATGATTTTTATACTATTTTAAAACACAGAAAATATTCTTTTAAGTGATGTTAACTTGAATACAGTGCAATTTTTTTTCTTATATTTCACTTATTTTGAAATGCATCTTTAACTGTTTGGCCACTGCTGTCTACTATAGTCGGTAAACATTCAAGCTGGTAAAATTTAGAAAGCTACGAGAGACTACATAAACAATGAATGATGGAATATGTGGTTCTATGAGATGTGGGATTATAAAAAGCACTTCATGAAATAAGTTTCCTACTTTCTTCTTTTTCTCCCACTATCATTAGAAATATTGTTTCATTACACAAAATATTGGTATTATTTCGGTAATTACAAACTACATTATATTCCAATTACATCTCAGTAAGTAAGGATAATCCATCCATCCAGGACAACTAGTTAATATAGTGCAACTTATTGGATATATTTTTCTACATTGTTGATACTTATACATAAAAATTAAGATGGATCATGTACAGACGAGTTTCGTAGGTGCTAATAGGGATGAAGATCAGTCCCTATTAGCACAAGATGCTCTACAATATTGCAACATTATCTTTATGATATTGTGCAGCATTCAGAATAGCAAGCAACATCATGGATATTTCAAACAATAACAATATTGTGTGCTAACGAGGGTTTCTTTTTATAATGAGGTAGGTCATAAAAAGAGAGTTTCTGGGTTTAAAAATGGATCAAGCTTCGGAAATAAAAACACTTGAGATCCCTGGTATCATATATAAGTAAATTTTCTAACTTATTTTCATACTTTTCTTTTGCTACCCATGTCTCTATAATCTTTACAGAACATATTATCTTTCTCTGATTTTCAATGTATTTACTAATTCAGGCTCAAAATTGTTTCCTTTATTTATGAAAGATTTCTTGATAGTCACTGAATATTACCAAGACATTGTATGAAATAGCAATAAAACAATCTATACGTACTGATGACAGTAATAGGTTTTCTGTAAGGTAAAAGGCCATAATTATACTGGAACATGCCACGTCCTCGAAAAAATGGAAGAGAAAAACCTAAAAATGACTTTAGCTTGTCTTGCAACTGACGCAAAGATGACCCTTTTGGATTTTCCGCTTGTTGAAATATATCATTCTCACCAAAAGCGAATACTGGTACTAGAGATGCACTAATAAAAATAACATTCATTATTTTTAACTTCTGTATAAAAGAAAGTTTAAAATAATAAACAGGATGTACAAAAGGAAGTCACAATAAAGGAGGGGGGAAAGGTACATAAGTGAGAAATGGAAAAACTACATACAATTTTTATTTACTTTTGAAATCGATATTAATATTAGGTTGTCACAAAAGTTTCTTTTGCTATGATTAAATACGCAGTTGATTTATTTGCAGTGTTTATGCAAACATGAACTATTATTTGTCAAACATCGTGATCTTTATCTTCACTCATTGTAGGATACATTTTATATGTACTGAAGTCTAATTATATGCCCTTTCATTTGCCTTTAAGTATGGAAAATCAAAGAAAGCCTTTCTGACATATAATGCTACATTGTTTTAAAAAAAGATAGCAGTGCTAAAAATGCCACAAATGAAATATGCTCCACGTATGGGAATGGTGCTACTAATCTTCACAGTTTGTAATGATTTAGGAGGCTTGGAACTAGTAATTTTCTCTGGAAGATGAAAAAATACAACTGCGACCCACCACTACTGATAAGGAACTAATCAAGGCTACAATCGATTAAAATCCACAATATACTGCTTGTGAAATGCTAGGTACTTTAAACATTCCGTGAGCAATGGTGCCTTATAATCTTACAAATATTGGCTACGTCAACTGCTTTGAAGAATGAGTTTTGCATCAGTTTGCAGACAGCAATCTTCTTAACCATAGTTTGACTTGACATTTGCTTCGTCAATGAAAACAAAAAAGATCCATTTTTGAAGAGATTGATTACTGGGGATAAAACATGGATTCTTTGTGGTAATATTACACAAAAACGATCTTGATCAAGGGATAAGAAGCCTTTAATGTTGAAGAGTGTGGTCTTCATACGAAGAAAGTTTTGATGTTCATTTGGTGGCACTGGAAGTGCATTATTTTCTATGGACTGCTTCCACAAGGTGAAGCAATCAATTCAGTGATTCCTAACTGGATAAACTGAAAGAAACAATCACCAAAAACCGGCAAGAATTAACGAACAGACGAGGTGTCATTTTCTGGAACATTAATGCAAGGTCCGCATATCTTTAACTGTCAGGAACAAATTGTTATCATTTGAATGATTCTACCTTCAAAATTATATGTTCTACTTCATCCTGGCTGCCATTCGGATATTGCAAAAGGGGCAATTTTTTAATTAAAAAATCACAGTAAAAAATTTAATGCAATAAATGAGTTAAAAATGCACTTAGAATTATATTTTACTCGAAAACCCAAGAAGTTCTGAAAATATGGCATTATATGGCTTCTGGAGAGATTAAGAAAGGTAATAGAACAAAATGGATTACACATAATCAATAAAATATTAAACAAAAATGTTGTGCATTGATTATTTCTTCATAAAATGAAAGAGACTTTTGGAATAACCTAATAAATGCTGCAATATAAATAATAAAATGTAAAACCAAAGGGCTGGAAAAATTAAAATCACAGTATGAATAAAAGACCAAACAAACGAAAAAAAATTATACAAGTTGATACGTATGATACAGATATGATAATGATAATTCTATCTGAACCATTAATATTGTCTGAGTGGGTATACATGTGTTACGTCCTAAAATATTATTATGAAGTTGTAAAGTTGTTTGCCTGACATGCTATTTTTGGTGACCATTTTGGCAACAAAGGGAGTCTTCTAGAAAAGTCCTGAACTGTGGTCCTATCTACTGGGAGCCAGAAACATCAAGAACCTTCTAGAGATTACATCGCTTCCTATGCATTGATGTCACTTCCTGCAGAAAAGGTATAAAAGCAAGCTCTCAGAACAAGAGAGTTCAATTGGACTTTGGTCAGCAGTGAAGCTGATGAACTAATATACGCTGAGTGCTATTGAAAGTACCGTGACTGAGATTTTATTGGAAATCTCTGTTGTGAATTTATACAAATGCTGTTCAGTTTTGTTACCAGTGATTAGTGTTTTGCTGAATACTTCCTGGAATAAAGCTTTATTATTCTTTTTTTTATCCTGCTTGTTGGACTATACTCGCGTACACCCACCAGACAATTTTTTTTGTAGCAATATATTTATACTCAGTCTTATACTTACTTGTCTTGTATCTCACAAATCTAATAACCAATAATTGCTAACTAATTTCTACAAAGTATAAATCTTTTGATCATTTGCTAAAAGAGTTTATATCCGAGATTAATTTCGGCAACTCCCACAACTGTACTAGCAAATTGTGTTATTAAGAAAATGCTGTTCGATGTGACAATTGAACGAGAATGGAAAGTTACAAGTAAGAAAAGCATGGAATTGGAAATACTAAAAATATTTATTTCCACTTTCATTTACCTCAACTCATTTTATAATTGTCAATTCATAATTTTTTTTTATTTCAGCAAATTACAATATATTTTATAAAGCTTCAATCTCTAGTGCTTCTGTACTGATTTCAGTAGATTATATTTAAAAGGAGCAACTCCTTTAAAATCAAACAATTGAGAAGTCTCCAGTGAGGATATTTTACAGGAGATCATTTTTTTCAGCTTTTCATCAGTAGAAAGATGATTTGAAATTAATGAGTTAATTATTCTGCCATTGCCTATCAGAAAAATATATTTATGACTATGGAGGTAACATCATGAAAGCATGCTTCTGTGTGAAAGTGAAACAATTCATTTAGATAACTATTTAAAGCTTGTAAATTAAGACTAAAAATAAACAAAATATATTAAACAGTGATATAATAATAACAGCAAATAATCGATTAGTTTTTGCTACATATACATATAAAAAATGCATATTGATTACAAGCAAGAAATATTTAGTCTATTAAATCTTTAAGAATGTGCATAAAACTTTTAAACAACTCTCTCTCTGTTAAATAATCATAAAATAAAATAAACATATTTGCCAATATAAACACAATATAAAAAAACTCATTTGCAAAACATACCAGAAGCACTCTACTAGAACAGTATACTCTTTAAACAAGAAAACAGAAAATAATGGAATCAATTTAGCACAATTAAATACTGATAAGAAAAAAAAAATGCATGCTTCAAAATACTAAGATACTTTTTTCAAATGAGGGGGAAATTTCACAAATTTATTATAGGATTAAAATAAATTTGAAAAGATAAGTTTTTTTAAATTACGGAACTATAAATACAGTGAAACTTGGATAATTCAAAACTGAGAGCAAAAATGAGAATAAGAGAAAATAATTTTTAAACTAAAATTAGCAGTTAAGGTTAATCTTTAATGTTGAACAGTTTTAATAATTAATACATAATAAATAAACAGTAATCAATTTTAATAAACAAAATGGAAATAATTATACAACCTCCGTCCAGAAACTTTGGTGAATGACATCACAGTGATCACGGTCGTAAGAGTGTGCAACTGCCACATCCCTCTCTGAACAAGGTCAAAACTGGCCTGAACCAGTTCCCAAGCGGTAGCGCTGAGAGTGTGCTTATCGTGTGGAAACAACTCATTGTGGAGCGAAGGTGTTACGCGTGAGGTAGAAACTCAATATGGATCAGCAAGCGAATATGCTGTTCTGTTTCAAACTTGGAAAATCAGCGAAAGAGACTTATGAAATGCTGATAACAGTTTACGAAGAACGTGCTGTCACCTTGAAGTGCGTGTATGGGTGGTTTAAACGCTTCTGAGAAGGGCGGGACACCATTGAAGATGCCCCCCTGAACTGGTCAGCTTACAACTGTATGCACCCCGGACAACATACAGAAAATGAAGGAATGTTTGGCCAAAGATCGTCATGTGACAGTTCGAATGATAGTGGAGGAAGTGGGAATTGGTCGTGAGACAGCCCACCTCATAGTGACCCAAGATTTGGGTAAACGCAAGCTTTGCTACCGACTCGTGCCCCACACTTTGATGCTGAAAAAAAATGCAACTTCGGCTTGACGCCTGTGGAGACCTCATCGACATGGCGGATCAAAACCCAAATTTCCCGAAAACCATTGTCACGGGTGACAAGACCTGGTGCCTGAGAAACGACCCCGAAGGCAAGCGTCACAGTATCGAGTGGCAGGGTCCAGGGTCGCCAAAAAGCAAGAAGGTGCGAAATGAGAAATCCTGCATCAAGACAATGTTCATGGTGTTCTTCGACTCTGAGGGTCTCGTCCATACAGAATTTCTCCCTGAGGGCACCATGTTAAATGTCTCTATGTATGTGGAAATATTGAAAAGCCTGCTGCATCGGATCAAGCGGGTACGTCCCCACTACGCCAAGCAAGGCGACTGGGCTCTGTTCCATGACCACACACTGCCTTTCTGGTGCAGAAGTTCCTTGCCAAGAGGGGAGTTTTGTCCCTGATTCATTCACCCTGCTCCCCAGATTCGTCTCCCCCGGACTTTTTCTTGTTCCCCAAATTGAAATCAGCCCTGAAGGGCCAAAGATTTTCGCACATTTTGGACATCCAACGTAATGTTACGACACAGCTGAAGGCCATCCCAAAAGATGGCTACACCAGGAGTTTCCAGGATTTGTGCAGCCGTTCCCAGAAGTGCATTACCATCGACGGGGATTACTTCGAAGGACAGTAACAGCTGTTTCATGTAAGACAACAATCCATTGTAACTATAGACACATTCACCAAACTTTCTGGACGGAGGTTGTAATAATACAGCACTTTGAATACAATAATTGTACAATAAAACTTGAACAGTACAATTCGCATCTAACATGTTCAAAGTGTTTGAGTTTAAAAATTTCTATCATTGTTTTTGATTAAATACATTAAACGGCACTAAAGCCCTTAAGTGAATTAAGGGCCTTAAAAAGTTATTCACTTATGAGAATTGAGGACACAACATATGTACACATCTAACTAATGAAAATAAAGACAATTTCTAATACTTAGTTTTGACTTTGAATTAATCAAAAGAAATTTGAATTGCAAGCATTGAGAAAAAATTCAAATTACTGATGAATTTGAATTAAAAACGTTCAGATTAGCTATGTTCCACAGTACTTACAATAATGTTACATAAGTATGAATTGCTTGGATACTCAGAAATAAAAATATCACATTTAAATACAGGGAAAACGAAGGTAATGCGCAATTACACTTTGTGTTACAGTTTGGAATAAGTTAAGACAAGTCGGCTGGAGCTCTTTTCAGCAACAAAGAAATACACATGCACAAAAAATATTTTAAGTATAAATGATTAATTGTGTTTATTCTTTTTCCCAATGAATCTTCAAATCACAAGGTTAATTTGCATCTCCAGGTTTGCTTAACATTTCATTCTCCATTTTTCTACTTTGGAGAAGGCTTATTTGGAGTGATGGCAACAGAAAAACAAACTAAATGGTTAATTAAATTGGACAGGGATACTGAACACATTCTTATTTGACACAAACTCATTATAGCAATGCAAGATTATAGAGGTGAATAATATCTTATGCAATACATTCCACTTAATGGAAGAATTTGTCTAGGATTATGAAATAATAACTTGATGTCTAAACTAGCATTTTTTTTTTACCTTCATTTTTTTAAATACACTTTAAAAAGGTGAATTTAGGTGATGCTTCTTCTGTATTGGTAAAATTTTTTGTTTTTTTTTTTTTTTTTTTTTGCACAATGATAAACCAAGTTATATGTAACTTAAATAAAATAGAGAAAGAACATTCACAATTTTCCTTTTCATTCTCCTTTTATTAAAGCAGAAGTTTAGAAGAATTTACCAATATTTCACGTACAATTGGAATAAATACATTACAGCATTCCATAGAACCCAATACCAACACCAGGAGAAAGAGAAGGAAACAACAAATGTATCTGCTTACCATGGGAGATGTAACCCAATGGTGTGACTGGAAGTACGAATTCCAACATGAAAAAGAATTATCATTTTGTGACTTATGGGGGGAAGGGGATCCTATTCAGAATGACATATTAAATCCATCCAACAAAAGTAGTAGTACACTGGAAATTGAAAGGATCAGAAATAAAATATTACGTGATTATGCTTTGATTAGGAATAATGTTTTTCATGTACATATGTTTTGCACAAGCTTTTTTTTATAATCTCTTCTGTAGCTATATCAATAAATAAGAAAAAAATTCTGACATAATCCACAAGATGCTGCTGCATAGTTAGAGGGCTAAGGATAGATATTTAAGTTTCAAAATCATGACTTAGTGCACTTTTCATTACAACTTCACCAGTTAATATTTAAATACAGAAGAAAGAAGAACAAGATTAATTTAATAGAAGTAAGTATTAAGGAAAGAGAAAAAAATTTCGTTATAAGAATTATTTCCTATCTTTTAAAGAAATGTGAAAAAATTACTTAGTAGAAACATTTTTTGTGCATATAAATAAATTTTGTTCAAAATTATACAACAAAAATGTAAAAAATAATAAAAGCTATCTTAATTATTTCATTACAAAGCAACCACAGCATAAATGAAAAAACAAAATTTCATTTGCAATGCAATGCAATGTTTTTATAAAATAGCTGTAAAAACATTCCTTTCCGGGGGGGATCAATCCTTGATAATCTGAATGAGTTTATTGATGAATTTTAAGAAGTTAACAGTAAAATTTTAGAAGAATAATTAAAACAATATTTTTACAAATGTGCATTTAATGTGCTGTAACACAAAATCAAACTTTCTGTGTAAAAAATAATTAACAAATCTTGGATTTTGTAATTCAATAATATTTGGTAAAAATATTATTTCCTGCAAAACAACAGAATAAAGTTTTACATAAATCTAGCATAAAATATGCAAGATATCAATAATAAGCTCAAAAAAGCACATAAATGTATAAGCGTTTTGAGGTCCTTGATGGTGCTTACAAACTTACAATGCTCAGCTTCAACCCAGACAGAATATGAAATAAACATAAGAAAAACATTTACACAAACACAATGTTTCACAAGAATAAAACACAAAGACTAGCTCAAATAGGAAGTAAACATAGAAGAAAATCATCAAAACAATTTACAGATGCAACAGTTAATTAAGGTGTTATAATTAACTTCACTCCTGGAATTCTCAGAAAGAGTTCCTAATTAAAAAAAAAAAAACCTATTTACAGACTTTATAGAAAATGAGAAATTTTTAGAAAGGTCCACAGTTTTATTAATAGCTAAGATTTCAGGATTTTGGCTGTAAATGACAGAATTATTTCAAGAGAAGAAAAACGATCAACTCTTTTTATCACACAGTAAGACCCTTTTATCACACAGTAAGACCCTTCCATAACAGATTAAAAACTTTAAAACTTATTCACCAACAATGCCACCATTATTAAAAGCATGATATAATGAGCCAATTTACTCCTCAATACAGATCTATAAACAAAGATTTTGAAAAGAATAACAATCATTATGCAAATAATTAGTCATTTTAGATATTTAAATTTAAAAAAAAACTGAAGAGAAATTTAAAAATATATTTTTTCGAAAACATGTAATGAAATTTAATTTCAAAATGAAGAATCTTAAATTACTTACCCATGTTTTAAAGCAAGTCTGACAAACCCTTTTCTCCTTTTTAATGTTAAATTAACATCTCCAGGATGAGCATCTAAAGCTTCAGCTGCTCCGCCAATTACGAGGATAAGAGCATTTCCTTTCCCTTCTTTTGTTAAAAGCCATTCAATACTTTCTCTTGTAGCAGCACATGCACCTATGAGAAAACACATTTTAATAAGTTTAATATAAATACACACAAAAAAAAATGCACAAGTAAAACAAAATTAGATGCCATATTAAGGTGACCAACTTTTAACCTCCAACAAAAGGAGGACACAAATAAATTGAAGGTAAACCTGGAGTTTAGGGTGCGTACTATTTTCTTGCCAATTTTCTTTGGTGCAATTTTATTTGCTGTCACCAAACACTGTTTAGGATGCGCAGTGAGTTTTTTATAAGTCTATTGCACATTCGATGCCTACCACATCTCAAAACGAGAGATTGAGCATGCAATGCCTTCGGCATTGCAAGTGTGTACCGGGCAAATTTTTTTAACTTAAAAAAAATATCATTGGCTTGCCCCTCGTAACTACGCTTTTTCATTGAGGAATGAAACACACAGGGAAAGTACTAACAAAGGAAAAACACGACGTCTGAAGATGACGAAACTAGCAGGGGACCATTGTTTCCAGAAAAAACATTCCTTTTTTGATATTTGGAAGCCATAATCAGCAACGCAGAGAAAGAGAATTAGCAAACTCGATGAACAAAAATCTTTAAAAGAGAAGCGAACGTTTATTGAAAAAAATCGTTTGGTAAATGATCAAAAAATTCCAAACGAAATATTATTCAAATCCATACGCTGACCAATCAAATAGAAGAGAGCAGACAGTGGACCAATGGAAATGAGGCGAAATTACGAAATCCGCTGTAGACCGGTAAACAAATCACTGAAGGCGCATACGCAAACGATGCCGAAAAAATTTTCAACTCGCATCCAAAACAAATGTTCCGGCACTCTCTCTCTCTTGGCGAGCTTAAGGGAAACAAAGTGAGTACATACTCTAAACTCCAGGTTAACCAAATTGAAGCTATAAAATATCATAAATAAAAGAAAATTTAATTAATTGTAACAATAATACAGAATACACTATAATACGATAAATGCATAATAAAAACATTTGTAACTTCATTTATTGAACACTTTTCGAGGGAGGACAGAATTTACAAAAGGAAGACTGTCCTCCCAAAAGGACGATGGTTGGTTACGTTAACCATATGCAGTGGCAGCGACTTGAGGGGGGCAATCAATCCTCCACTTTTTGTGGAAAAAATAAAATTTTTATTTCATTTTAATTGCCTAAAACTAGAAATTATATTAAAAAACAATAGTATACAGGAAAGCTAGCTAATTTTGTAAATAATTTTTTTAATTTTGTTGTCTGTGGGGGGGGGGGGGGGGGGGGGGGGGGGGGGGGGGGGGGGGGGGG
>BGPR01017227.1:0-23644 GCA_013235015.1 Araneus ventricosus
TGACTATAAAAAGAAATCGAAATACTGAACTCCTCCTTCAAAGAGCTCATCTGTCATATAAATCGATGGAGCACTGAGGACGTACCCATATAATAATAACTAGTAAATTGCTATCTCCTTACGGACATACAAATTTCGAGCCACTGATAGTTCCGGAAAACGCCAGCAAATTCGATATTCGAGCACAAAAATTCGACACAAGGTACAATGCTTCATAAGATAAAGGCTAAAATAAAATTTAAAGATATCCACCAGTTATTTTTATTTAGAAATTTTCGAAGCACTGGTATATTTGTGTCTCGCATTTGCACTTAGGACAATCAATCATGCATTGGATACTTCTACCTAATTATTTATGCGACACTATTAGCTGGAATTTTAATATTATAACACTAAACATTAATTACCATTGGTGAAAAATTATTTATTCATCTAAATTTACTCAATTAACATTTGTCAGTGGATACATTCATTTAATTTAATTGCATTCAATTTTTTCCAAACTATTTTCCCATTTTCCCTGACATTCCTGCACAATGAATGGCTTCTTAACCTACATCTTAATCTAAGACGGAAAAAAATACCCAAGACGAGGGCAGAAACTTTTTTCGTAGTAAAGATTTGGCGTTAATTTTCATAATGAAACAAAATTTAGATGAATATTTTATCTGTTTAATAGTCATTTTGACTTCTCACAATAATGTAAGATATCATATTTAAAATGCATATTTAAAACGGTACTTTATTTTGATTCACTTGTCATATAAATCACATAGTTTACTCAAGAAAAAATGTTTCGAGACAAATACATAATTAAAATTCAAACAATTTCCATTCCCAAGGATGAAACTGTTGGGAGAATACTGCATTACTTTTCAGTTACATAAGTTACAACATTCCTAAGGTAGACTTTTGACTCAAGGTGAATTATACTTGGAATTCAGAACAGGCCCACATTTAACTTCCAAGGCTGTAATTAAGGGTGAATATTCTTTTGTAGTCACTGAAAGTAAAACTTGAATAAATGACCATGTAGATTTGGATCATTAAACCCATGGAAATTTGGTAGCTTGAATGAATATTGTATAAATAATTTAAATATCTTCGTGTTTCAAGAACTGGTTGCGGTGTGGAAGATTATCACTCACTCGATAATTTTAAATACATCAGTTAGGCAGACTCTTCAAAGAGGTTTAAAAGTTTGAATGAGAACACACTCATGAGGTAAATGCTGCTGCGCATTAAATTGTTGATATTGAATTGTTTCAATGGTTCGCATCAAATATTGTAAATGAAGCCGGCACATCTCAGATGGCTATCACGGCGATAAATCTTCGTTGACAAATTAGTCAGATTCTGTTGAGTACGCAAAGCTTTCTGTTACTTAACGATGTCTTTAGTTTTCATTCTTGCAATCCTTCTCAAAAATTGTTGGCTACTTCTCATTTCATCACCATATGAATTATCCCTTTTCATCTTAAGATAAACTAATCTTGAATTTCTGAAAATTTTCCTATAAACTTCTCGTGCAAAACTGAATGGATTAAAATCATTTGAAAGATGAACAGTGTTATAACGTTCCTAAAAACACACTTTTATTAGTTCATTAGATTTTTTTATTTTAATTAAAACACATTTTTATTAGTGTACTAAACAGCAAAAAAAAATTTAATTTTTTTCTACTTTTTAGTCTTTAATTTATAATTCATTATTATGAATATTATGGAATCTTGAAATCAATGTTTTCTCTAATTCGCTACCAGGTGGCGCCCCTCGTATGGAACCAAAATTTAATTAATCCATTAACGCCCAAATGGAATCGGCTGAATATATTTTAATTAATACCAGTGACGAGTCCGGGGGGGGGATGGTAAGGGGCTGCAGCTTACCCCCCAAAACTAAACCAAAATTCTTGATTTTTTTAAAAATCACTACACCTGTTTATTATTAATCTCCTTTTTTTTAAAAAAAAAAAGTGGCAACATTGCTTTCTGGCTTGACAGGCTAGAAATTTTTCCCGCTTTTGTAGTCATTCCCACTTGTAACGTTAACACGGTCGAAATCTTTTTTTTGGCTAGTTATTTTTCATTGTTTTTTTAAAATCAAATTATGGAAAGTATTGTAATGTCCTTTGTGATTCTTTTTGTCAGTTGAATAAATTAAAGTGTTTTGACTTACATAAGCCATGAGGTCACGACGATACAAAATTATGATCTCAGCCCCCCTCCCCCAAACCAAAATCCTGGATTCGCCACTGATTAATACCTCAGCTCTTAGTTATTATAAACCCCTGAGAGTAAAAACTATGAAATTCAAGCAGTTCTTGTGCTAGTTTGAAAATTACAGCCCTTCTTCATTTGAAGACGGCGAGCGTTCCTGCGACAAAAAATTATTTTTGTTAATGAAGTCGGTTACCTTTGTACCCACATAAAAAATAGTAATAAAAGCATAGTTAAAGCATTGTAGTGAATTTTTAGATAAAACTGGTAATAAATTATTTTAACATTAAATAAAAGTATTTATTTTTTCTTATAAAAATGTTTTTTTCTAGGCCAGTTTCTATATAATCACACTTTGACCAATAATTTCTTTCACTTAGTAATATGTGATATCCACAGAAAGTATGAAAAATCCTATGAATATCATCATGTCATCCTTAGATAAGGAGTATTTGAGAATATATATGTTTTACTTTAGCAGCATGCCTAAGAGTTTCATTCAGAATAAAGTCATATGCTTTCTGAGTAAAAAAATTTTAAACATTTCTAATGCACTTTACTGGCACATTTCATTTATAAAATTTATAGAAATTTTATTTGTCTCTATTTCTTTTTTGAATACTGGCGATTATCTTTTGGCTATTTTATTTTAATCTTTTTTGTTTACATATCCTTTTTGATGGAGGTGACTCCACATAATTTTCATCCAAATCGCTAATATTCTTTGCTTTATCTGAAATTTCGATTTTCGACGTACCTCCAACATAGATACTGCAGGTAAAGCTGTACTTTCATCATTAAATTCTTCTTCAACAGTTAGATCGACAGTCTAGATCTGCAGACAGATCTAGAACTGCAATGATATCCTTTTGAGCTTATTCTGAGAACAAATATTCCCGATCTTCTTCAATGTCAGAAGCTTACAAGATATAGTAAGTAGTATAGTACACAATACTTTCCTAAAAAATGGTAAAATATAAGTATCTGCTTTAAAAATTGAAATAATTTTTAACTTAGTTATTAGACCCGAAAATATCAAAAATTTAATGAATCGGGTCAGGTTGTATAAAAGTTGGCTGTAATGAAAAGCGTCCACGATTGAGGACAGCTCCGTAGGATATCATTTTTCAAAAGGAAAATTTTGAGAAAGCAGATTAATTTTTCATTATATGTTTACAATGAATTCTAAAGTGTTATAACGAATATAATTACCCGCTTTGACTTTAATTGATTAATTTACAAGCTCAAAAAGAAAATGCTTCTCCTAGACTTGAAAAAAACATAAAATTGTCATTTAAATCGCGAAATTGTAAAACACAGAAGATACGTGAAAATGTGTGGGATTGTTTATAGTGGAATCGTCTACCATCACTACAAAAAATAGTTCCAGGAAAACATACGGATTCTATACACAATGTTTTATTAACTATTCTCAAATGAGGCCACTGGACATTAATGGGTTAAATTAATCAATTTATTGATAATTAAGTTCTGAAAATATTAAAATACCGTATTCTCATCAAGGATTGAATATCTAAAAAAGACAAAATAAACTGTTTTGAATTTCTTCAATGTGGATAAATGTTTTTCTTTCCAATTTATTCCGGAATGGGTTCAGGCCATAGAGGAAAATTCAAAATAAATTTAGACCTTAAAATCTTTTTCGTCTACAGAAAACCTATTCTGATTTTGAATCTGCATGGATGAATGGCCTCTGATAACGTTATCCACCGGATTCTTATTCCTCCTCGTTGTTTGTTATTATTTTTGTATTTTTAACTAATTCACAATTAAATCTTCCCTTATTTCGTATTTATATCTTTGTATTCTCATCCAGAACACGAAAGCATGCAAAATGTGAAAAGTCTAGCATATCAAGAAGGAAGTGAAAAATCGGTTACAAAATTTCATCTTCGCAAACATGAGACAAGTTAAATAAAAGTGGCAAGAGGTGCCATTACAGAAAATGTTAACTAAGACACAATCAACAGTTAAATTCACAAATGTGTCAACATCAAACTACAGCAAGTTGCAAACAGCTTATTTTGATTTAGAATTATATTTCCTCCAAAAGAAAACTTGTTCTGCACTTAGGAAATGATTTCTTATTTAAAGTATGTTCTAACATTAAAAAAAAATCATAAAACAGTATTCCAAGATAAGCGAATCTTGTTATAAAATTAATGATCATAGTTTTAAAATGGTAATGTTGCAGCTATATGCAACTGTAATTGGTCTGATCGCATAGTCATTTTCCTCTACCTAGGCACCATTTTTATTACTATAGCTGTCGCCGTTCTGAAATGAGAAGGGGCACTCAGGACTTTAGTGGGCACTGTGTATGTAAAAGAGCCTTAGATTGATACAATGATTATTTTTAAATATATGATATTAGTCTCTCATGTAATACAACTAAAAACAACATGAGCCTTTTCGTGATATAAATACATTATTTTGAGGATTAAAAAAGGGCCTCCTCTTAAAAACTGACATGCTGAAAATGTTGAAAATTTGTTATTTAGAGAGGCTCTACACTTTCATTTCGTGTGAAGTTATGTAAACTCAATAAAAAAGAATTCCATTTTGTTTTCTAAGACCAATTTGAAAACAAATTAAGCTAGAAACTGCACTTCGATTTCTTATTACAAAGCTGAATCACTTAATATGAAAAGATTTATATTGAAATATGAAATTTAATTTTTACATACAACAAGTTTGTCTTTGCATCTAACATAGATAATTTTGTATTTGTATCATTCATTTCCTTTCTATCTCATAGTAAGATTTCATTTAGAATTTTATAAATTTAAGTTCTGTAGCAGACCCAACTAAGTGATTTTTTTATTTAATACTATTGAGAGAGAATCTTTGTTAAATCGCTCAAATTGCTTTATTTGCAAAGCAATCTACTACAGTTTAAGTAAATCATTCCATTTTAGAAACAAATGTAACTTTAATTTTTTCCATTTGTGCTTTTCAAATAACAGACTGATATTATGGCATCTTCAAAGATCTGCTTTTCTTTTTCACCCATTCAAAAAATTACTCTTTACTGAACGTTCATTTTCTTTTTTAATGAATCTACAAATCAACATGTAATTTTCACCTTTCAGTGCCAATTTTTCTGATGAAAATCTAGAAGCTTTAATAACTGATAACTAATCACTGAAATTTAATAAAAATTCAAATCCAACCATAATGATGCCATCTACTAAATAAATAATGTCACCTAATCTTAATTTGAAACATGTTACTAAACGAAAATGCTGCCAGCTCTTGGAAATACTTGCAAACTAATAGATTATAACTTCATGTACGGAAGTTAATTCTGATATGATTTCTGCTCTAATTTTCTTTTTCTATCATTGGTTGACACCAAAATAAATGATTGGCAACAGGATTTCATCCTATCCCCTTCATCATTTTTTTTTATTCATGATATGAATGCTGCTTCCAAGATTTCACCGTCTTCGCACTCGGGTTTGCCAGCTATTTGGACAATCAGAGAGATAGTATTGCAAATAAACTGCAGTAAGGATAGTTCAGAATCTTTAAAAATATCACAAAAATTAATACGGAATTTAAGAATATAAAAACTTTAAAGATATCATTCACTCTTTATACAAATCATGAAATGTAACTGCCAACAATATGAAAATTTGTATATATTCGCACAAAAATATTCACGTACTTGAAGTTAGAGCTACTAAATTCTTCCCATCACGAGACTTATGCAACTGGCAAAACATTATAGATAGCATCTAAAACAAAAAAATATTTTAGGAGAAAATCTCATCATCACTACAACTAGTGATGATAAAAACCATAAGAAAAACAATTTACCTCATGAAAAGAATGAATTAACTCTGTGAAATCGAATAGTTCAAAATCATTAAAAGAATGACATAACATATATCTTATTAATTTACGAAATTTCGAAACGTCATTGATATAAAACTGAAATACACGTAATTTTGTATATTATAAGTTAATTGAAAACTAAGTTATCAGAAGGTAAATATGGCCATTTGGGTGGTTTACCAAACAAGGGCTCTGCTATCTTGGAAAGAAAGCTAAGATGCTACAGCATTTTCTCAAACTAAATTACAGTGGCGGCGACTCAGGGGGGCTGTCGCCCCCACCACTTTTTTCTGGAAAAAATTAATATTTAATTCATTTTAGCTGCTTAAAACTAGGAGTTACAAAAAAATTAATATTTAAAAAAAACTAGCTAATTTTGCAACTAAATTTTTAAATTGTTGTCTACCCCCATACTGCCGGATTCTTTTAGGTGTCTTTAACTCCCCCCTCCCAACTTTTGCCACCCAGTCGCCACTACTGCTGAACTGTTGAATTTGTTAAGATTTTTAAGGTTCTTCAATAATATATTACGAGTTTTCTCAAAACATTTATGGTTCTTGCATGAATCCCAAGGCTTCTATGAGTGCCAGAATCTTTGGTGTGGAAAAAAACATTCTTGGATATAGTACAGTCCATCAAAAAAGTATCCAAAAGATGCTTGTTACTGACAAGTCAAGTATCGCGCATTAAAAGGTTAACTTTTTGGCGTCTTGGAAAAATGGTCTCTAAATGTGTATATAATTTTTATTTATGCAAGTTTTCAATTTTATTTATGTCTTGTCTTCATATTGAAATTCGAACCAAATCGATTTTTTTCAAGGGTCAATATCCAATTTGAAATGCAAATCCAAATTCTCCAGATAAAATTAGCTCGAGTACATATTAAATTTTGCTGTTTCAAAAAAGTGAATGTCGAGTTATGGGTAGTTGAAATTTAGTCCTCTTAATGTTATATCAAAAACAAACGCATTAACGCTGCACCCTTTTTCATTTGCAGCAGTCTCAAATAGTTTCGGGTCGATGATGTTATCGCTGAGGATTTCTTCCGATTCTGCGTTTGCTATGAACCCTGCATGTCGGAAACAATTCGAAACACTTTGTGATGTAACGGAACTCCAACTTGTGTACATAGTTAATCGCATCTAAAACCGAAGCTTCTAGCTTTTCGCTCCTATCAAATGCTTTTATCAGGTCCTTTTCAAACATTTTTTTTTTTTTTTTTTGCACTTTTGTTTCAAGTCATGAATTATCCCTTAACCTAAAGGTTGAAGAAGTGCAGTTACATTTGGAGGAAGAAAAACAATTTCGATCGCTTTTAAATTTTCGGGTTGATTATGGGCGGTACACTTATCGACAAAGATGGCAACATTTCTTTTCTGATGTGAAAACTGAGAATCCAGTTTACGAATATGTCGTTCCCAAACAGTTGTAGTCATCCATGTATTTGAATTTGCTTCATATTCAACTGGCAGGGAATTGTTTTTAAAGCAGCGTGGCTTTTTGCTTTTGCCTATCACAAGTGGTTTAAGTTTCTCATTTCCACTCATATTAGCTCCAAGCAGAAGTGTCAGGCGTTGTTTGCTTGCTTTTCCAGAAGTGTACTTTTTACCCCAAAAGACGGTAAAATAAGCCTGTTTCATCAAGATTAAAAACATTTGACGCATCAAACCTAGATAAAATGTCCTTGAGAACACTGTTCTTCCAGTCCTCTATAGCTGCTGCTTCTCCGTAAATCGTTTTAAAAGAAAAGCAATGTCTGTCTTTGAAACGTTCCAGCCAACGATTGCTGCCGCCGAAATCCTCAATGTTCAACTCCTCAGCAATTTCCATGGCTTTTTCTTTGAGAATCAAGGCAGAAATTGGAACATTTTCCGATCTGGCATGTTTTAGTCACCAAACTAAAACCTCCTCGATCTCGTCAAACTTCGATTTCATCATTCTCTTTCTTTTGTCTTTGCAGTCAGCTTCTTCAATGACTTGTTTCGATGAAAGAATATCGTTTAATGTAGTTCTGGGAATATGGTGTTCTTTGGCAAAAGCTGTTTTCGAAACATTTGATTTTTCAAAAAGTGCAATTAGGTATTTTTTTTTTCTTTAAAAGATAAAGAGGTAAGTTTTCGTTCCCCTGGCATGTTAAAAACGTACTCCCACCACGAAATTGCAAGAGAAAAAATAGCCCTTATAGCAGGGCTTACTCGCTATGAAAAGAAAAATGCCTACACTCGACAGAGTAGCAGCGAAAAGTGTGCTTTGAATGATTAACAGCAAGATTCCAAGAACCCAAATCCCCCAAAGGGGTAGGAAAGGAATACTTAACAATAGGGGAACTACAGGTGTTTTGCTGAAGTGACAAGCATGGTCGAAAATACCCCGTAAAGGCTTGGCTTTCTTAAAGTGAAGGGGTGGGGCTGAAAAGACAACACAACGGCATGCAAAATGGAGAAGATGCTTTTGGCCATTTTTGAGGGTGACAAGATATCCGGAGTAGAATTAAATTTGGCGACGGGTAAAGGACGGTTATTTTACATTATTGTGTATGAGACCTTGTCAGGACCAAAGGAAAACGACTTGAACAGAGTGACGACTTATTCAAGTTTTACTGTATTTAAAAAGGACATATTAATAGATCAAATGATTTTGAACTTTTTACAAGCAATAAGAAGTGTTTGGATATTTTTTTGATGGACTGTACCTGCATTTTGTTATTTCTTCAGCATTTAAGAACTTCATGTTTAAATCCTTATTCTGTCCCATCTCATTGTTTTTTTTTTGTTTGCGATGGTTTCAAACTTTTTGACCGTTGGAATTTCTGGCAGCATTTAGAAAAGTTTTTTAATTTTATTGAATTTTTTCATTTACTTTCGAATTATTCAAATAGAAACAAATAAGTTCTTATCATAAAAATAATGAAGTTGTGCATTTGTGTCATTGCTCTTTCTGCTTAATTGAAATAAAACTCATAAAAAATGGATTTGAGAAAAATAGGAAACAGATTGAATTACCATCACTTGCCATATTGCCTTAAAAAAAGGTATCCGGCAAAACTTCAAATTTTTTAAGGGAAAACAAAAATTCTTTTAAAAACTTAAAGCGGACAGGTAGCACTAATAATCATGTGTTTTTCATTTTTTCAACATTAACAAAATGATCAAAATTTTAGTTTGAAACCAGAGTGGCAGTATTAACCTCAAGCAGTTTACCTTGATAATAAAAATAATAATCGTCTTCTTATACAAATATAACTGCAATTAAAATGTTTAGTTGATATGATTATAATGCATTATTATAAAATTGATAAACCAAATAAATTGTGATAAAATTAGACGTAGTTCTAGTTTAATAGGTATAATGACTTAACTGGAAAAGAATTAAAACCATTTATTATGTAATTTTTTTAATTATTATTATTAAATATCATTCATATACGGGTAGAAAAATAAATTGTTTCTTTTTTCAATATCACAATCAACAAACTCTGAAACAATTTTCAGAGATTTATAATATCATATTAAATAAAGGTCTTAAAATTTTCTGCATGTTGTATACATTGAGAATATAAATACAGTTAAATGACAAGAACATTTTTGATCACATATTAGTTTCATTAAAACATATGAAATTTAGCACTATTAAATTGAATTTACAAAGTCTACACATGAATTTTGAACAATTATGAATAGACACATAGAAGAGTTACATACTGATTTATAAAAATAATCTCCAATACACAAGAATGTTTCTTATCAATACTAAAGATTAAATAATAGTTCAGACTAAAGAAGAGTTTACATTAAATAAAAAACATTAACATAGTCTACAAATTCCATTTAGAAAAAGAGAATACTAATTTTTTAACCATTTACATCGACGTAAGTTCAAACCATTCAGTTAAAATGCATCAATTGCAAGATAAAAAAAAATATATTCATAATTAACTTGGACAGATTTTTTAAAAAAATTTTGGATGTACTTTTACCATCCAATAAAGATCGAGTATCTTAAGTTAAAGAAATGACAAATTGCAAGATATTTTCTGCAATGCTAGGAACACACTATCTGTTTCTTACGAGATATAAAAGCGTAGAAATTTTAAAATACAGTACAGCTAGGCATTGAAATAAAATATATATGGAAAAATCATGTTAAAAAACCAAAGATACTGGCCAAATTGCTTGAGCAAATACAACCAGTCATCAATAAAAAGATAACTGGAAATACATAATACAATAGATGCTGTACAAAAGCTAATGATATAGCTGTATTGTTCTGAAATTGAGCAGAAGAAAATTTGTTGAAATAACAAATATAAAGACACTGCAGAATTTTTAAAAACTCTTTAGTTACAATGGAATTAAAAATATTTTCTAATATTATAGTTTAAAAGTATGCACAATAAGTAGAAAATAGTTATTATATACTTTCCATTTTATTGATCACAAACATAAAACAATTACCTACAGGTTATTAGATAGTAACCAGATTAAAATATAAAAATTATTTAAAAGCATGAACATAATTTAACACGTTCCTTGATTAAGAATTGCAGAGATTCTTAATTTCGTGATGCTAAGTACAAAGAAAATAACTTTAAAAATTAAGATAAACAACAACAGTTCAGGAAGTTATTCTATGCCCACAGTTTTTAATTGTAAATATAATCTGTTAAGCATTGTTTTAAATTTTACTTCAAATAGTTAAGTCATTTTTTAGCTGCAAACAATACCTTGGCACATACAATATTTAAGAATGACTAGAATATAATATCCAAGAAAGATGCAAGAAGCTTTTTCTTTCATCCCTTGCAAATATTAAGTAAATGTAGCACATCGAGTAAAATAAACTGGAAACATAAAGATCCAATCACAGAAATTAGCAATATTATAATTTTTGGTTTTGAAAATATATTTCAAAATGTATGTAATAAATTAATACATCTGTGTTTATTATTTGGTATCACATCATTAGCACTAAAAATCACATTATATGGCAATGTAATAATCATTGTTACTATAACATTTGTAAATATATGAATTTAACAAATTTTATACATAAACAAAATACATTTCATGAATTTTGTACAAAAATATCTTTATAAGCTACGTCACAAGAAATACATAAATATATTCAAATATATACAAACAGAATGATTGTGTAATTTATAGAAGACGTAGATATCGGTCATGCCTTAGAAACATTTTGACAGAGATTTTGGAATAAGAATTTTTCAACTTAACAATAATTTCGATCCAGGAGCATACTTTTCCTTGTGTTCTTCAAATAAAGCAGTTAAACTGTCAATGTATTTTTGATGCAGAGTTTTAATATCTTCTTCTGTTGGTTCAGATATCTTTTCAACATCAATAGGCTTCCCAACTGCCAAGACAAAATAATTCAGAATGAAAAAATATGAAATACTTGGTGGTAACACGTCTTTGAAAATAATAAACAATTTTAATATGAAATGATAATAATCCATGAATAAATTTTAAAGCAAATGGGTATCAGACTGAATAATATTGCAATAAATCAATTTCAACTTATCATGGAAGCCTTATTCAACCTCTTTAGCTTAAAAGGAACATGTTACTCATTGACACTTTTACTCTATGGGAATGTATAAAAATTTTATTTTCTTCACTTTTTATTTTCAACGGCCATAGAAGCCAAAGTGTTTTCATACAAATTCCCACCTTATTTGATGAAACTTCGTAATTGGAAGTATATGTCTAGGTGCAATATTTAAGGAAATAAATGGTTGTTTCATCTTTTTGGGACACATTTCAAAAATTAATAAAAAAAACCCTAAAAATGCTACAACTTTTTTTTTTTTAACGAGAGGGCAAATAATTTTTTTTCCAGATAGGTAACGCAGTGTTATGTGTTCTAAATTTGTTACAGCAAGAGAATTCTGTTTGCAATGGAACTGATTGGCAGAAGCTGATGCGCGTTTTCTGGTTTCCATTTTTAGTTTTTCTTGAATACCTCAAAAAATATTCAGTTTTCACATTACATGTGAATTAACAAATTAAAGAGCATAAAATTCCCTACAAATATATGCTTTTATTTTTCTTCTAGCTTTAATATTTTCACAGATAATGGCTCTCAAAAATGGGAGATTTTCCATAATTTACGGGCACCTAGATCATTGTAACAGGATGTTTCCTGTCTGCCAAAAAATAAAAAACCCTTTTGAAATGCGCTCTCAGTTTTAAAAATCCATAGTAGTAACATTATTAGGGTTTTTTAAAAATTAGTTTTGAAATGTGCCCCACAATTCTCAGACACCATGTGAATATATATGTATTGATTTAACTTAACCTTTTTTAATTAATTATTTTTAACGGTACTCTGTTTTAATTACTCCTACTTTAATTCCCAGTCACGAGTCTTTTCCAGGAAGTCCCCTTTTTCCAGTATATAATCTCTCTGCACATTGTTAACTACCCCCCCCCCCCCCCTTTTTTTTGCTCCAATCTTAACTGCCGCGACGACGCACGGCCAGAATCGTTCACTAATATGATCATGGACTGGAATATTCTAAAAATCATCTAATATGTGAAAATACCCCAATTGAATTTAACCTGAAATTATGATCCTGAAATAAAGAAAGTTTACCATTATCACCTGTGGATTTATTTTAAAAATGCCTCAACGAATATTAAAAGTTTGATGACATTATATATATATCAACAGTACTTAGGACTTTGTGACTTATTTAAAATTCTACATTTAATAATTGATTGTTCTACTGTTTATATTATGCCTTTTTATCCTGCTGGGACATATATGTCCCAGCAGAATACTAATAATTACAACCAAAACAAAATAATTTTTAGTTTGAATGGTCCAAGATAGTTTGTGTGTTTTTTAAAGATAAAATTAATACTTATTATTTTGAAAATAATAATCTGATGAAAAATATTGACATAAATGTGTTTCAACAAAAAATACTGTTGGCATATATACGTTCCATATAATTTGAGTATTATTAAAAATTTATGCTAAAAATTATATTGGAAGGGCTATGGTAGAAAAGTATACTTCAAATACCTATCCAGTTTTAATTTATTTCATTCATTTACATTAAAAAATCATTTTATTCTCATATGCTACTTCATATATGCATGTCATTTTTTCCTAATTTAAAGATGCATTTAATTTTTTTCTCCATATTAACAAATTTTTTCTTCACTTAGCTTGCTGTTCACTTCATTTGAAAGAGATGGTTAGAGACGAGAGAACAAATAAATACATAGTTTTTGTTTATAAGATCAAATAGAAATGACAGCTGACATAAAATTTAATCCTTTTCAAATTCTGATTTTTTAAGTCTATCAATTCATCTTCTGTAAACTATCTTGAATAATCATATAGCAAATACTACTAGAAACTAATAACATTACTGGAATCTCTATTGTTAATAAAAAACCCAATATATACAATATGATTTTTATACTATTTTAAAACACAGAAAATATTCTTTTAAGTGATGTTAACTTGAATACAGTGCAATTTTTTTTCTTATATTTCACTTATTTTGAAATGCATCTTTAACTGTTTGGCCACTGCTGTCTACTATAGTCGGTAAACATTCAAGCTGGTAAAATTTAGAAAGCTACGAGAGACTACATAAACAATGAATGATGGAATATGTGGTTCTATGAGATGTGGGATTATAAAAAGCACTTCATGAAATAAGTTTCCTACTTTCTTCTTTTTCTCCCACTATCATTAGAAATATTGTTTCATTACACAAAATATTGGTATTATTTCGGTAATTACAAACTACATTATATTCCAATTACATCTCAGTAAGTAAGGATAATCCATCCATCCAGGACAACTAGTTAATATAGTGCAACTTATTGGATATATTTTTCTACATTGTTGATACTTATACATAAAAATTAAGATGGATCATGTACAGACGAGTTTCGTAGGTGCTAATAGGGATGAAGATCAGTCCCTATTAGCACAAGATGCTCTACAATATTGCAACATTATCTTTATGATATTGTGCAGCATTCAGAATAGCAAGCAACATCATGGATATTTCAAACAATAACAATATTGTGTGCTAACGAGGGTTTCTTTTTATAATGAGGTAGGTCATAAAAAGAGAGTTTCTGGGTTTAAAAATGGATCAAGCTTCGGAAATAAAAACACTTGAGATCCCTGGTATCATATATAAGTAAATTTTCTAACTTATTTTCATACTTTTCTTTTGCTACCCATGTCTCTATAATCTTTACAGAACATATTATCTTTCTCTGATTTTCAATGTATTTACTAATTCAGGCTCAAAATTGTTTCCTTTATTTATGAAAGATTTCTTGATAGTCACTGAATATTACCAAGACATTGTATGAAATAGCAATAAAACAATCTATACGTACTGATGACAGTAATAGGTTTTCTGTAAGGTAAAAGGCCATAATTATACTGGAACATGCCACGTCCTCGAAAAAATGGAAGAGAAAAACCTAAAAATGACTTTAGCTTGTCTTGCAACTGACGCAAAGATGACCCTTTTGGATTTTCCGCTTGTTGAAATATATCATTCTCACCAAAAGCGAATACTGGTACTAGAGATGCACTAATAAAAATAACATTCATTATTTTTAACTTCTGTATAAAAGAAAGTTTAAAATAATAAACAGGATGTACAAAAGGAAGTCACAATAAAGGAGGGGGGAAAGGTACATAAGTGAGAAATGGAAAAACTACATACAATTTTTATTTACTTTTGAAATCGATATTAATATTAGGTTGTCACAAAAGTTTCTTTTGCTATGATTAAATACGCAGTTGATTTATTTGCAGTGTTTATGCAAACATGAACTATTATTTGTCAAACATCGTGATCTTTATCTTCACTCATTGTAGGATACATTTTATATGTACTGAAGTCTAATTATATGCCCTTTCATTTGCCTTTAAGTATGGAAAATCAAAGAAAGCCTTTCTGACATATAATGCTACATTGTTTTAAAAAAGATAGCAGTGCTAAACATGCTGCAAATGAAATATGCTCCACGTATGGGAATGGTGCTACTAATCTTCACAGTTTGTAATGATTTAGGAGGCTTGGAACTAGTAATTTTCTCTGGAAGATGAAAAAATACAACTGCGACCCACCACTACTGATAAGGAACTAATCAAGGCTACAATCGATTAAAATCCACAATATACTGCTTGTGAAATGCTAGGTACTTTAAACATTCCGTGAGCAATGGTGCCTTATAATCTTACAAATATTGGCTACGTCAACTGCTTTGAAGAATGAGTTTTGCATCAGTTTGCAGACAGCAATCTTCTTAACCATAGTTTGACTTGACATTTGCTTCGTCAATGAAAACAAAAAAGATCCATTTTTGAAGAGATTGATTACTGGGGATAAAACATGGATTCTTTGTGGTAATATTACACAAAAACGATCTTGATCAAGGGATAAGAAGCCTTTAATGTTGAAGAGTGTGGTCTTCATACGAAGAAAGTTTTGATGTTCATTTGGTGGCACTGGAAGTGCATTATTTTCTATGGACTGCTTCCACAAGGTGAAGCAATCAATTCAGTGATTCCTAACTGGATAAACTGAAAGAAACAATCACCAAAAACCGGCAAGAATTAACGAACAGACGAGGTGTCATTTTCTGGAACATTAATGCAAGGTCCGCATATCTTTAACTGTCAGGAACAAATTGTTATCATTTGAATGATTCTACCTTCAAAATTATATGTTCTACTTCATCCTGGCTGCCATTCGGATATTGCAAAAGGGGCAATTTTTTAATTAAAAAATCACAGTAAAAAATTTAATGCAATAAATGAGTTAAAAATGCACTTAGAATTATATTTTACTCGAAAACCCAAGAAGTTCTGAAAATATGGCATTATATGGCTTCTGGAGAGATTAAGAAAGGTAATAGAACAAAATGGATTACACATAATCAATAAAATATTAAACAAAAATGTTGTGCATTGATTATTTCTTCATAAAATGAAAGAGACTTTTGGAATAACCTAATAAATGCTGCAATATAAATAATAAAATGTAAAACCAAAGGGCTGGAAAAATTAAAATCACAGTATGAATAAAAGACCAAACAAACGAAAAAAAATTATATAAGTTGATACGTATGATACAGATATGATAATGATAATTCTATCTGAACCATTAATATTGTCTGAGTGGGTATACATGTGTTACGTCCTAAAATATTATTATGAAGTTGTAAAGTTGTTTGCCTGACATGCTATTTTTGGTGACCATTTTGGCAACAAAGGGAGTCTTCTAGAAAAGTCCTGAACTGTGGTCCTATCTACTGGGAGCCAGAAACATCAAGAACCTTCTAGAGATTACATCGCTTCCTATGCATTGATGTCACTTCCTGCAGAAAAGGTATAAAAGCAAGCTCTCAGAACAAGAGAGTTCAATTGGACTTTGGTCAGCAGTGAAGCTGATGAACTAATATACGCTGAGTGCTATTGAAAGTACCGTGACTGAGATTTTATTGGAAATCTCTGTTGTGAATTTATACAAATGCTGTTCAGTTTTGTTACCAGTGATTAGTGTTTTGCTGAATACTTCCTGGAATAAAGCTTTATTATTTTTTTTTATCCTGCTTGTTGGACTATACTCGTGTACACCCACCAGACAATTTTTTTTGTAGCAATATATTTATACTCAGTCTTATACTTACTTGTCTTGTATCTCACAAATCTAATAACCAATAATTGCTAACTAATTTCTACAAAGTATAAATCTTTTGATCATTTGCTAAAAGAGTTTATATCCGAGATTAATTTCGGCAACTCCCACAACTGTACTAGCAAATTGTGTTATTAAGAAAATGCTGTTCGATGTGACAATTGAACGAGAATGGAAAGTTACAAGTAAGAAAAGCATGGAATTGGAAATACTAAAAATATTTATTTCCACTTTCATTTACCTCAACTCATTTTATAATTGTCAATTCATAATTTTTTTTTATTTCAGCAAATTACAATATATTTTATAAAGCTTCAATCTCTAGTGCTTCTGTACTGATTTCAGTAGATTATATTTAAAAGGAGCAACTCCTTTAAAATCAAACAATTGAGAAGTCTCCAGTGAGGATATTTTACAGGAGATCATTTTTTTCAGCTTTTCATCAGTAGAAAGATGATTTGAAATTAATGAGTTAATTATTCTGCCATTGCCTATCAGAAAAATATATTTATGACTATGGAGGTAACATCATGAAAGCATGCTTCTGTGTGAAAGTGAAACAATTCATTTAGATAACTATTTAAAGCTTGTAAATTAAGACTAAAAATAAACAAAATATATTAAACAGTGATATAATAATAACAGCAAATAATCGATTAGTTTTTGCTACATATACATATAAAAAATGCATATTGATTACAAGCAAGAAATATTTAGTCTATTAAATCTTTAAGAATGTGCATAAAACTTTTAAACAACTCTCTCTCTGTTAAATAATCATAAAATAAAATAAACATATTTGCCAATATAAACACAATATAAAAAAACTCATTTGCAAAACATACCAGAAGCACTCTACTAGAACAGTATACTCTTTAAACAAGAAAACAGAAAATAATGGAATCAATTTAGCACAATTAAATACTGATAAGAAAAAAAAAATGCATGCTTCAAAATACTAAGATACTTTTTTCAAATGAGGGGGAAATTTCACAAATTTATTATAGGATTAAAATAAATTTGAAAAGATAAGTTTTTTTAAATTACGGAACTATAAATACAGTGAAACTTGGATAATTCAAAACTGAGAGCAAAAATGAGAATAAGAGAAAATAATTTGTAAACTAAAATTAGCAGTTAAGGTTAATCTTTAATGTTGAACAGTTTTAATAATTAATACATAATAAATAAACAGTAATCAATTTTAATAAACAAAATGGAAATAATTATACAACCTCCGTCCAGAAACTTTGGTGAATGACATCACAGTGATCACGGTCGTAAGAGTGTGCAACTGCCACATCCCTCTCTGAACAAGGTCAAAACTGGCCTGAACCAGTTCCCAAGCGGTAGCGCTGAGAGTGTGCTTATCGTGTGGAAACAACTCATTGTGGAGCGAAGGTGTTACGCGTGAGGTAGAAACTCAATATGGATCAGCAAGCGAATATGCTGTTCTGTTTCAAACTTGGAAAATCAGCGAAAGAGACTTATGAAATGCTGATAACAGTTTACGAAGAACGTGCTGTCACCTTGAAGTGCGTGTATGGGTGGTTTAAATGCTTCTGAGAAGGGCGGGACACCATTGCAGAGGCCCCCCCCCCCCGAACTGGTCAGCTTACAACTAACTGTATGCACCCCGAACAACATACAGAAAATGAAGGAATGTTTGGCCAAAGATCGTCATGTGACAGTTCGAATGATAGTGGAGGAAGTGGGAATTGGTCGTGAGACAGCCCACCTCATAGTGACCCAAGATTTGGGTAAACGCAAGCTTTGCTACCGACTCGTGCCCCACACTTTGATGCTGAAAAAAAATGCAACTTCGGCTTGACGCCTGTGGAGACCTCATCGACATGGCGGATCAAAACCCAAATTTCCCGAAAACCATTGTCACGGGTGACAAGACCTGGTGCCTGAGAAACGACCCCGAAGGCAAGCGTCACAGTATCGAGTGGCAGGGTCCAGGGTCGCCAAAAAGCAAGAAGGTGCGAAATGAGAAATCCTGCATCAAGACAATGTTCATGGTGTTCTTCGACTCTGAGGGTCTCGTCCATACAGAATTTCTCCCTGAGGGCACCATGTTAAATGTCTCTATGTATGTGGAAATATTGAAAAGCCTGCTGCATCGGATCAAGCGGGTACGTCCCCACTACGCCAAGCAAGGCGACTGGGCTCTGTTCCATGACCACACACTGCCTTTCTGGTGCAGAAGTTCCTTGCCAAGAGGGGAGTTTTGTCCCTGATTCATTCACCCTGCTCCCCAGATTCGTCTCCCCCGGACTTTTTCTTGTTCCCCAAATTGAAATCAGCCCTGAAGGGCCAAAGATTTTCGCACATTTTGGACATCCAACGTAATGTTACGACACAGCTGAAGGCCATCCCAAAAGATGGCTACACCAGGAGTTTCCAGGATTTGTGCAGCCGTTCCCAGAAGTGCATTACCATCGACGGGGATTACTTCGAAGGACAGTAACAGCTGTTTCATGTAAGACAACAATCCATTGTAACTATAGACACATTCACCAAACTTTCTGGACGGAGGTTGTAATAATACAGCACTTTGAATACAATAATTGTACAATAAAACTTGAACAGTACAATTCGCATCTAACATGTTCAAAGTGTTTGAGTTTAAAAATTTCTATCATTGTTTTTGATTAAATACATTAAACGGCACTAAAGCCCTTAAGTGAATTAAGGGCCTTAAAAAGTTATTCACTTATGAGAATTGAGGACACAACATATGTACACATCTAACTAATGAAAATAAAGACAATTTCTAATACTTAGTTTTGACTTTGAATTAATCAAAAGAAATTTGAATTGCAAGCATTGAGAAAAAATTCAAATTACTGATGAATTTGAATTAAAAACGTTCAGATTAGCTATGTTCCACAGTACTTACAATAATGTTACATAAGTATGAATTGCTTGGATACTCAGAAATAAAAATATCACATTTAAATACAGGGAAAACGAAGGTAATGCGCAATTACACTTTGTGTTACAGTTTGGAATAAGTTAAGACAAGTCGGCTGGAGCTCTTTTCAGCAACAAAGAAATACACATGCACAAAAAATATTTTAAGTATAAATGATTAATTGTGTTTATTCTTTTTCCCAATGAATCTTCAAATCACAAGGTTAATTTGCATCTCCAGGTTTGCTTAACATTTCATTCTCCATTTTTCTACTTTGGAGAAGGCTTATTTGGAGTGATGGCAACAGAAAAACAAACTAAATGGTTAATTAAATTGGACAGGGATACTGAACACATTCTTATTTGACACAAACTCATTATAGCAATGCAAGATTATAGAGGTGAATAATATCTTATGCAATACATTCCACTTAATGGAAGAATTTGTCTAGGATTATGAAATAATAACTTGATGTCTAAACTAGCATTTTTTTTTTACCTTCATTTTTTTAAATACACTTTAAAAAGGTGAATTTAGGTGATGCTTCTTCTTTTTTTGTAAAATTTTTTGTTTTTTTTTTTTTTTTTTTTTGCACAATGATAAACCAAGTTATATGTAACTTAAATAAAATAGAGAAAGAACATTCACAATTTTCCTTTTCATTCTCCTTTTATTAAAGCAGAAGTTTAGAAGAATTTACCAATATTTCACGTACAATTGGAATAAATACATTACAGCATTCCATAGAACCCAATACCAACACCAGGAGAAAGAGAAGGAAACAACAAATGTATCTGCTTACCATGGGAGATGTAACCCAATGGTGTGACTGGAAGTACGAATTCCAACATGAAAAAGAATTATCATTTTGTGACTTATGGGGGGAAGGGGATCCTATTCAGAATGACATATTAAATCCATCCAACAAAAGTAGTAGTACACTGGAAATTGAAAGGATCAGAAATAAAATATTACGTGATTATGCTTTGATTAGGAATAATGTTTTTCATGTACATATGTTTTGCACAAGCTTTTTTTTATAATCTCTTCTGTAGCTATATCAATAAATAAGAAAAAAATTCTGACATAATCCACAAGATGCTGCTGCATAGTTAGAGGGCTAAGGATAGATATTTAAGTTTCAAAATCATGACTTAGTGCACTTTTCATTACAACTTCACCAGTTAATATTTAAATACAGAAGAAAGAAGAACAAGATTAATTTAATAGAAGTAAGTATTAAGGAAAGAGAAAAAAATTTCGTTATAAGAATTATTTCCTATCTTTTAAAGAAATGTGAAAAAATTACTTAGTAGAAACATTTTTTGTGCATATAAATAAATTTTGTTCAAAATTATACAACAAAAATGTAAAAAATAATAAAAGCTATCTTAATTATTTCATTACAAAGCAACCACAGCATAAATGAAAAAACAAAATTTCATTTGCAATGCAATGCAATGTTTTTATAAAATAGCTGTAAAAACATTCCTTTCCGGGGGGGATCAATCCTTGATAATCTGAATGAGTTTATTGATGAATTTTAAGAAGTTAACAGTAAAATTTTAGAAGAATAATTAAAACAATATTTTTACAAATGTGCATTTAATGTGCTGTAACACAAAATCAAACTTTCTGTGTAAAAAATAATTAACAAATCTTGGATTTTGTAATTCAATAATATTTGGTAAAAATATTATTTCCTGCAAAACAACAGAATAAAGTTTTACATAAATCTAGCATAAAATATGCAAGATATCAATAATAAGCTCAAAAAAGCACATAAATGTATAAGCGTTTTGAGGTCCTTGATGGTGCTTACAAACTTACAATGCTCAGCTTCAACCCAGACAGAATATGAAATAAACATAAGAAAAACATTTACACAAACACAATGTTTCACAAGAATAAAACACAAAGACTAGCTCAAATAGGAAGTAAACATAGAAGAAAATCATCAAAACAATTTACAGATGCAACAGTTAATTAAGGTGTTATAATTAACTTCACTCCTGGAATTCTCAGAAAGAGTTCCTAATTAAAAAAAAAAAAACCTATTTACAGACTTTATAGAAAATGAGAAATTTTTAGAAAGGTCCACAGTTTTATTAATAGCTAAGATTTCAGGATTTTGGCTGTAAATGACAGAATTATTTCAAGAGAAGAAAAACGATCAACTCTTTTTATCACACAGTAAGACCCTTTTATCACACAGTAAGACCCTTCCATAACAGATTAAAAACTTTAAAACTTATTCACCAACAATGCCACCATTATTAAAAGCATGATATAATGAGCCAATTTACTCCTCAATACAGATCTATAAACAAAGATTTTGAAAAGAATAACAATCATTATGCAAATAATTAGTCATTTTAGATATTTAAATTTAAAAAAAAACTGAAGAGAAATTTAAAAATATATTTTTTCGAAAACATGTAATGAAATTTAATTTCAAAATGAAGAATCTTAAATTACTTACCCATGTTTTAAAGCAAGTCTGACAAACCCTTTTCTCCTTTTTAATGTTAAATTAACATCTCCAGGATGAGCATCTAAAGCTTCAGCTGCTCCGCCAATTACGAGGATAAGAGCATTTCCTTTCCCTTCTTTTGTTAAAAGCCATTCAATACTTTCTCTTGTAGCAGCACATGCACCTATGAGAAAACACATTTTAATAAGTTTAATATAAATACACACAAAAAAAAATGCACAAGTAAAACAAAATTAGATGCCATATTAAGGTGACCAACTTTTAACCTCCAACAAAAGGAGGACACAAATAAATTGAAGGTAAACCTGGAGTTTAGGGTGCGTACTATTTTCTTGCCAATTTTCTTTGGTGCAATTTTATTTGCTGTCACCAAACACTGTTTAGGATGCGCAGTGAGTTTTTTATAAGTCTATTGCACATTCGATGCCTACCACATCTCAAAACGAGAGATTGAGCATGCAATGCCTTCGGCATTGCAAGTGTGTACCGGGCAAATTTTTTTAACTTAAAAAAAATATCATTGGCTTGCCCCTCGTAACTACGCTTTTTCATTGAGGAATGAAACACACAGGGAAAGTACTAACAAAGGAAAAACACGACGTCTGAAGATGACGAAACTAGCAGGGGACCATTGTTTCCAGAAAAAACATTCCTTTTTTGATATTTGGAAGCCATAATCAGCAACGCAGAGAAAGAGAATTAGCAAACTCGATGAACAAAAATCTTTAAAAGAGAAGCGAACGTTTATTGAAAAAAATCGTTTGGTAAATGATCAAAAAATTCCAAACGAAATATTATTCAAATCCATACGCTGACCAATCAAATAGAAGAGAGCAGACAGTGGACCAATGGAAATGAGGCGAAATTACGAAATCCGCTGTAGACCGGTAAACAAATCACTGAAGGCGCATACGCAAACGATGCCGAAAAAATTTTCAACTCGCATCCAAAACAAATGTTCCGGCACTCTCTCTCTCTTGGCGAGCTTAAGGGAAACAAAGTGAGTACATACTCTAAACTCCAGGTTAACCAAATTGAAGCTATAAAATATCATAAATAAAAGAAAATTTAATTAATTGTAACAATAATACAGAATACACTATAATACGATAAATGCATAATAAAAACATTTGTAACTTCATTTATTGAACACTTTTCGAGGGAGGACAGAATTTACAAAAGGAAGACTGTCCTCCCAAAAGGACGATGGTTGGTTACGTTAACCATATGCAGTGGCAGCGACTTGAGGGGGGCAATCAATCCTCCACTTTTTGTGGAAAAAATAAAATTTTTATTTCATTTTAATTGCCTAAAACTAGAAATTATATTAAAAAACAATAGTATACAGGAAAGCTAGCTAATTTTGTAAATAATTTTTTTAATTTTGTTGTCTGTGGGGGGGGGGGGGGGGGGGGGGGGGGGGGGGGGGGGGGGGGGGG
>BGPR01017228.1:16046-32048 GCA_013235015.1 Araneus ventricosus
GCATATGATTACCACAACCTTTACAATACTTTTAGAATTATATTCAAGACCGACTGAACCCGATATAATGGTACATGATTGGCCACAACTCTTACAATACTTTAGAATTATATTCAAGACGGAATGACTGAACCCAGATATAATGGTACATGGATTACCACAACTCTACAATACTTTTAGAATTACCTTCAAGACCGACTGAACCCGATAGTTAATGGTCACATGATTACTACAACTTTACAATACTTTTTTAGAATTATATTCAAGACACTGACATGAACCTGATATAATGGTACATGATTAACAACAACTCTACAATACTTTAGAATTATATTCAAGACACTGATTCTAACCTGATATAATGGTACATGATTACCAATAAATTTCACAATACTTTGAATTATATTCAAGACTGACTGAACCTCCGGATATAATGGTGCCATGATTACCACAACCTACAATATTTTTTTAGAATTATATTCAAGACTGACTGAAACTCCGGATATATTGGTATTACATTGCCACAAACGTCGCGTCTGTAGTGGCTCAGAATATAGAGCTTTGGGAGCTGAAAGATGGAAAGTTTGACACCCGGTTCCATCAAAGATCTTGTAACTTATGTTGTGATTGCTTAGGCTTGATGCCTGTCCAAACTGCCATCGTGAAGCAGCTACTCCTCAAATTTTGTGCATGAAACAGGATGCTGGTTCCATTCTCGCTCAGTATTATCTAAATTTTAATTAACCGCTTAAGACTTATCATTTGTTCAGCCATCGTAGGTTACAAAATACCCCGGTCCATAAGCGGTTAAAAACTTATGAAGACAGTCTAACCTAATATAGGCCAAAACTCTATTATTTCCCTCTATTTTTTTCAAAAAAGATTATATTATGATAATGAATGAATAAGAAAAAGAAACGCTGCCATTTTGGAAATTTTAAAACAAACTTGTTAATTAACTTTTAATTACAATTATTTATCTTTCTAATTAGAAAATGATTTTGCTACTTATCCCTTTATAAGCAATACGTACCGAACGAAGTAATGAATCATGAGATATTTGTTACTCAAGCTCACAACCAGGTGGCGTCACTCGCATAGAAACAATATCTAATTTAATTAATCATTAACTGATAATTAAATTTTGAAAATATTAAAATAGTATATCATCATCGATAATAAGGAAGTTTACAAAATTTGACGCCTCTCGATCACCAGGAAATGAATGAAAAATCGATTACAAAATTCCATTTTCACATAATGAAACAAGTCATGTTAAATAAAAGTGTTTATAAAGGTCTCATCATAAGTTAAAATGATGGGAAATCATGGGTGGGATTCCGTTCAATTAAACAGAATGACCACGGAAAGGTTACCTTTAAGGGGTAAATAGATCGGATTTAAGTCTAGGGGATTTAAGGGGCTTTATCACATTAAATTTAAAACAAAATATTACATAAAATGAACGAGGAGACTTCACGTTAAACGCAAAAATATTTATTTAAATACTATAGGGAGAATTTACAGGGGGAAAAGATATATACAAAGAAAGATAATGAGAGATTTACTAACTTACATGAAGTCTTAATTAAACATGAGCTAGATTAACTTGGCATAGATGTTAATGGGTTAAGATAATTACTGTATTAGAGATTTAGAGCCTTAAGGAAAGTTAGATGGGACATAGTTACCACAACGTGATGATCGGGTGACTTAACTGCGCCAAAACTGATCTGACTTACATGATGAGACATAGAAGGAATGAGAGAGAGTTACGAGCTTGTCTGCTGCCTGCGGTGCGCTGCTCTGATCTGAGCGTGCAAGCTGGTTTTGAGGGAAAAAAGAGGGCGCTGCTCGTGACGTGTCATGAGCAGGACTCCTAGCTCCATCTATCGCAAAAATTATTAATCTAGCTCTCACAATCTAATTTTATGCAGTGATTAAGTTATTCTTTATGGGTAATATCCTACATTCATACAGATTATTAATCATACGACATCACCATTCTTAAAAATCTTTAAAATTAATTAAAAAATCATTTCATTAAAAAATCTCACCCCACTTCTGACACCATGTTTAATATACTATTCATCGATGTGGAGAAGTTATTAATATAAAGAAATAGAATAAAATATTAACCAAAACATTTATTATATATTACTGTTTACAAGTTCGCCATATCATAATGTTGCCAATCCTTAATCGTACATATTGTTGCCACTTATATATAAATATTTACATAAACCTAACAATAGTTATCTCTGAGTGTTATAAGGTTTTAAGATAATCAGTGAGGAGCAAATAGATTATGAATAACCTTGAAATATATTAAATATAAATAAAACAAGATTCTGAAATAAAAAATTATTTACGCAATATGGATTACTAAACTCTCTATATAAAATTCCATTTAAGAAGCGAAAGGAGAAGGAAGAAAAAAATAGTATGTTTTCGTAGAAAAAATATTTCTAATCCGGAATTCTAGGCAATTCAAAACTCATGTCTACTTTCGAATTTCGTAGCCTACTTTAGAATTTCGTATATAAATATTTACATAAATCTAACAATAGTTATCTCTGAGTGTTATAAGGTTTTAAGATAATCAGTGAGGAGCAAATAGATTATGAATAACCTTGAAATATATTAAATATAAATAAAACAAGATTCTGAAATAAAAAATTATTTACGCAATATGGATTACTAAACTCTCTATATAAAATTCCATTTAAGAAGCGAAAGGAGAAGGAAGAAAAAAATAGTATGTTTTCGTAGAAAAAATATTTCTAATCCGGAATTCTACGCAATTCAAAATTCATGTTTACCTTCGAATTTCGTAGCCTGAAGGCAGGCTGAATGCAAATATATTTTCCTACTCCAGAACGCATCAACTTCGAAAAAGGTTCTGTGATAGTGAAGTGTTCTATCTACACAGCGATGTTTTTAGGAAAAGCCTTGTAGCAAATTCCATGAATTTTAAATTGCAGCAAATAAATTGAATGAGATAAAATATGTTTTCTTGTGCCAATGCTATCAACATTCTTAATAAATTTTTATGCGAAGCTTAAATATCGAGCTAGTTTGCTTCAAATATTTAGGAGTAAAAAGATTTTCTAAAGATAACAAAAAAATTGAAATACAGCAGAAAAATTATTAAATGGAATGTGAAATTGGGCTAAGTAATGAAAAATATTAAATAAATAGGAAAGTGAATTTAACATCAAATACTATCGCAATGAATTCTGTAATTGAGCAAATTTTTGAAATTTTATTTAAAATAATGCTTTGATTTTTAAGAGTTTGCACTAACTATTAACAGTTTCGGCTTTTTTTACTTTCTCGTATACGAGGTATACAAAGTGAAAGTATTGTAATCGTCAAAAAATTCGAACTCGAGATTTTGACGAATCTCCACGTTTTAGACCTCCCTGAGTCCGAAAAACACAATTTTGGAATTACGGGAGCTACGGGGATGAAATTTGGTATGTGGCTTTTAAACATAATTTGTAGGTTTCTATCAAATTTTGGACAAAATCCGTCAACGGGAAGACTGTCTATCTGTATGTTCGAGGTCATTCGAACGCTATAACTCAAAAACTTGATAAGCCAGATGGATAAAATTTGATACACAGTTTTATCGTCATGAATGCAGGTCCGTATAAAATTTTGGGCGAAATCCGTCAAAGGGTTGACTGTCTGTCGGTCCGTATAAGTTACTTTTGAAGAGAATCCTTTATCTCCACGCGCATGCGTACTGAAAAAACGGAGAGGAATATCATTACGGAGTAGCGAATTACGTCAGTTTGTCCTTGAGCCGGTAAGAGAGGAAAATCGTTACGCATCTCTTTGAATTTCATTCTTTGCCTAGATATTTTACAATCACTATAATGAAAAACCTTCTGATAGTCATCGGATTCTGGGTAACAATAGGTTCGAATTTTTTTAGCCACGCGGGGGAAGGGGAAACGGCACTTTTTTGGGAAAGTATACAGGAAAGTTTAGGGGAGAACACTCCCGCTGGTTACAGTACCGTATATGACACATACGTCGAATTACAGGATGCTTGATATTTAAATATCTGTAGTTAAGACACAATTGTAATTAATTAAAAGACACAAATGGTTTGGACACTCTTGAATATCTTGTGTGTTTTTTGCGTTCATATATTGATTGAAATAACAATAAATATCCCACGTAGGATGTGTGTAGGATATGTGGATCTAATTAACGTCCCGTTTTGAAGCAACTCAGGGGCTATTTCGTGATTTTCAACTTCTGTCAGATGACGAGGACGATGCCTGAGCTGACACGCCCTCTCCAAACTTCCGCACCACACTAGCGGGAGGACGTTTCACCCCTTATGCATGGTTTAATCCTTTTTAACCCTTTTAACGGCAAAAATATTTCAGCTGAATGCTTTGAAAACGGCCTCTCTGTAGCTAAATGGTGAACGCAAATGTTTCGGAGCCGGTTTTCGGGTAATAAACAGAGAGCAACTTTCTACGCCGGAGCCGGTTTAAGAGTAATAATCGGAGAACGACTTTCTGTGACGGAGCCGGTTTTAGAATAGTCATCAGAGAGCGACTTTCTACGTTCCAGCTGGTTGAAGGGTTAAATTTCAAAATAAAAAATGTTTTTGGCATGGGATGTTCACATTAAGTAACAGAAAAATCAAAATATAAGTGTGATATTACAGAGAACTCTCGATTAACCGGGATGGTCGGGAAATGCTTCGTCCCGGATAAGCGAATATCCCAAGTTATCCAATTTATGCAAATTTTGATGAAAAATTTCGGTAAATTGATAGAAAATGTAAAATTATTATACAATAAGACATTAATAGTTTAATTAATACAAAAGAAAAAGAATTAACGAGAAAGTTTAATGTTATTTAGATTTACAATTCGTACAATTAAAAAGAAAAACAGAGATGTAGTTTACCTCACTGTTTTGTGAAGGATGCAATGATAGAAGTCTGTTTTTGTTTTTCATTTACTCTTCGACGAATTATACCACGCAGATTTCTCAATATCATTTTTTCTGCAGGCGTGCTTTCATCTTCTTGCTCCAAGTAATTAAGTAACGCCTCAGTGTGTACTAATGCGCCACCGAGACTTAATTTTTGATGAGTTACAAGATTTTCCTCGTCACTTTCAGGACATTCTTCGAAATTCCTTGTTTCTTCTGAACCACAAGTTGCATGGGACACAATATCATCGTCACTTAAAACTTCGCAACATTCGAATGTCGAATCTTCGTTAATCCAGTGTTCCACTGCTTCTTCATCCACATTTTCAGAACAGTTTAACTGGAGTCTGGCTGGACTCAAGGTCGGATACAATAGGAAGGGTTGAGAAGAATGCGGTCTTCCCGCACATTCCAACGGCCGCAATCTGAGCTTCCTTTTCTGAGGGGGGTCGTCCCGGATAATCCGCTCCCGGTTAATCGATAGTCTACTGTATTAAATTGAATTTAATGAACGTATCAAATCACTATTTCTCTTTTATAAAACAATCAAAAAAGTATTTTAAAAGTAGTATCAAATGGTAAATACCTGTAGAAGCAATTGATGAAACCATCAAAGATGCAAAACTCCTTTTAAAAGTTAAAAACTGCGAAAATATGTCAATAGGTGTATCAGGAATAACTGACTATCGCAGACTTATCAATAGGACCTGTGTTGTCCATGGAAAATGGAACGAATGATTATTATCAGTCTTTCATGATGTTTCTGTTGGACATATGGCCATTTTTAGAAAAGAAACTGAACTACTCTCTTCACACCCCGATAGATGGCGCTGTATAATTGTTGTAATTTGAACTCTTAACTTCCTTTTATTTTACTGACTTCCTATTAAGATCCTGCTGTAATCGCTGTTAACATAATGTGTGCTTGTCATGTCTAATCTATCTCACTACTACTTTTTCACTTTAACCCTTTGAACGGCAAAAATATTTCAGTTGAATGCTTTGAAAACAGCCTCTCTGTAGCTAAATGGTGGAAGCAAAGGTTTCGGAGCCGGTTTTCGGGTAATAAACAGAGAGCAACTTTCCACGCCGGAGCCGGTTTAAGAGTAATAATCAGGGAACGACTTTCTGCGACGGAGCCGGTTTTAGAATAGTCATCAGAGAGCAACTTCCTACGTTCCAGCCGGTTGAAGGGTTAAACTTATATATAATAAATTTATATATTCAACAGAAGCATTCTATGATCCATTTGTGCCTTGGATTATCTTATGAACTATTCTATATAGCACTGCGCTACGAATGCATCATGCTCTATAACGCGTCAACAGAAGGTAAGCAATTGCTTTTACGCTACCTTTCACCAATTTTAGTGCATGTATAACAGTTTCTAATCTGATACTGCGTGTACGAGTGAACAAAAAAAATTTCTATTCATTATCAACATGAAAAATAAATTATGTATCAAATTTGATACAGTATGCAGTGAAGGGCTAACATCCAACAGGCCTACATGCACGGCGGATAATAAGTGGAATCGAGTTTCGAACCTGGACCCTCCGGCACCGAAGCCGGGGCCTTATCATTGGGATATCGCAGGTCAAGGGATTAACACGTTATGTGTCGTGTGTATTTTGTTCTACCCTTAAGTTATCCCCGTTCAACAAGGGCCCGTGATACGCAAATAACTATGAAAATGGAATGAATTCACTCGGCGTCAAAATCATGTGACAAATATAAATGCGCATGCCATCTGATATCTGAAGCCTTGTTCCGACAGCGTAAGGCTTGCCAAACCTCGAGTCGCTAGAGTTTCGTACTTGTGGACTGCGGTGGGTGGCAAATCTTCGGCAGCACTCGAGTTAATGGATGCACTGACGCCGTCTGGCCACTCTCCTTTCATTGATGTTCGAGCTATTTACCGCCATAACGCGGGAAACAACAGATGCACTTACAAGCCCACGAGCCACATCGATTCTTCCTGTTCCGACGACAGGGAATAACGCGATCCGCGGACGAAACTCGCGGAAAGACAGGCCGTAGGAACACGGCTTAACCTCACGTTGTCTTATGATGTGATGTGAAGCTTCGGCCTGCCCGTTCCATGGTCAAATGACCACGAATTGATTCCATTACATTACGATACTGTGCATTGTTTATATAACAAGTATAAAAAACACCTTTACATCATTCGAATTATCTTGTTCACATGAACATGGGTAGACTTCCTGTAGACGTCTTTCGTTGAAAACGTGACAGAAATCTACAATTCTGGTGCAAAGGGCAATTACCAAATTTCATTTTTGAGTTAGATTGTTCACAGACAGAGAGACAGACATAATTTCAAACGCATTTTTTTATGGAGGCGGGGGGTCTAAAGTAAAGGACACATCGAAATTTCGAGGTCAACTTTTTTTTCTGTAACAATCTTTCTCTCTTTATACTTCGCAGAAAAGAAACTGAATTTAAAAAAAAACAATGCATCTGCACCAAGAATTTCTAAATCATGTGTGGTGCCCTATTTAGAGTTTTAACAGAAATACGGGAGTGGTTGATTGAGAAAAGAAGGCATTATTAATATTTTTCTTCGAATGCGAAAAATATCTTGCTCCACTCCCGATTTCAATTAATTTTTCCATTATCAATTACAGTTTTTGGATCCACTAAGTGGAAAAAGAAACATGAGCATTAAAACCAGTTCCAAAACATTTGGTTTTTTTCCCTTCCAAATTAAATGGAAATCCTTAACGTTTCTGAGACAAAAAGGGAAGATAATCGAAAAAACAACATTTCATTCTCTTCAAATACAATTGCAATTACCGTACCCATTCAAATATTGACAGATATCTGCTACTAATAGAAAATGTAAGATTAGTTTCAAACCAAACCCAGCTCCGACCAGCGGGAGGTTTAACTTCATTTGTGTTCGGAAATGGCCTCCAGTATTCCTCCCAAAGTAAGTTTTCTGCTTAGCTCTATATTTTGATCTTCATAAAATCGAGGACAGCAAAATCTGATGGAGGTTTTATTGGATTTCCTGGAGTAGGTAAAATTGAATTCGGCCTTGTGTCTAAGCTTTGGAGATCTAAAAAAAGAAACCGTTGTGTCTCGACAAATTTGTTCTGCTTCTTTTGGAAAAAGTTTTGAAGGAGATGGATCTACTAACTTGTTTTTTCGTCTATTTGTGGTTGAAAAATTCATAGAAGTGCATTAATCAGATTATTTTTCGAAGTTGTGGGATAAAGCTTTGTGTTCTATTTGGATATGGAAAATTTATGAAGTTTTGTTTGGGTAGTTTGGAGTTTTTAATAGTTCAGAAGGCCTTGCAATTCTTTTCATTCTTCACCCTATTTTCTACTGGAGAACTTTTAGGAGACTAAAAGTATGCACATAAGTAAAAAGATAAAACCATCATAAGTACCACTAACAAAAAATTGATTATTTTTCAAGTAACTCTTAATTTCATTTTGAATTCACAATAGAAGGCAATATATTCAGAAAAGTTGCCCATTTTTCATTTGAAGCATTATTAGAACACTTTTGACAGGATTTTGTAAAAGATCTGTATTTGATTAGACAAAGAAAACACTGCTCCAGAAAAGGCTACAAAATGACTCCGAAATTTAGTTAAGAATCTTGATGATAATTTATAAAGAAATCAGCAAAAAAGCACAGAATATTCCTTCTGTAACTTAAATCTATCTATGCATTTAACATATATTTCATTTTTGTTACAAAAATGCATTTTTAATAACACATTGAAAAACGCAATAAGAAAATCAAGTTATACTACCAAGTGAATGAATTTTAAAACTGTGAGTTAGAAGTTACAATTTTTAACAGTATAGTCTAGTCAAAAGACTTTTATGACAAATGTGCCGTGGTTTATTCTTTATCAAAGAAAAAATTAAATGTTATCATTTTAAAATACTAGTAAAAAAAGCTGTTGATTATATTTTTGATCAAGCTGATGGAAAAAATTCGATTTCACTCAGTTTGCCCTCTAATAACTCTTTGACTCAATTATAAGTCGATTAAATTATAACAAAAATTTCAATTTCCGGCATAGCCACATTCTTGATGACGCTTTGAACAATTCGTGATGATTTCTGATGAGAAATGATGAAAACCCTAAAATCCTAATTCAAATCAACGAAAATGTGAAATATGTTTTGGTTTTCAGATACATCGACTTATTTCGCCGTCTTGGAGATAATTATGAGATCAATTCAAATTCCTTATCCGACCTTTAAATATATCGAGTGTACGTTATTCTTGAGGTTAAACCACAACTATATAAATGAGTCTGAAGACGACTAGAAATATTGTTTTTTTATCCCGAATTTAGCTCATCAGATGTTTTCTCTTTGATTATTTTTCAACAAGCATGCTCAGTTATTGTTATGAAATTTTACTATTTGAGAAATTTTTATGGTTTATACCTAACCTATTATGAAGATTTTAAGACTTGCATCATTTTCTAATCTGGAATTTCATTTACATGATTTTCTCATTTAACCGTGCGTTTGGACAAGCATAGCCGAAACCGGCTCTTGTACCACTAAACGATAAAATTCAATCCTAAGATCCTTGAAGACGACAGTCTAACCGGATTCTGCTCCACTAATGGGTGGAAGTGTACACTTCTAATTAAAATCCCTCGAGTCCGATTCTCCAACAAACTTGTTAATGCTGACAGGAATAATGTGTGATATTAAGGTTTTCAGAATATTTGAGGAGGGGTTTTTGAGGTTCAGGCAATTTTGTCTCCCTGATTCCCTTTAATTCTGATATGGAATTTATAAATACGTGAGAAGTGAGTAGTCACTTGTGGTTGATTTTTTGATTTTTGTTAAATTCGTGGGTTTCCTAAACTTTCCTCTCTGGATTGGTAACTCGATCTTCGATTATTTTTCTGCGTATTTTGGAGTGGAAAAAGTTCACCAATCTTAGCTTTCTTTGGGGACTCTTTCACCGGACCACGAAATAGGGGAAAACACAAGATATATTTAATACTAAACGAAAGTAACTTCAATTTATTACTATAATTCGATAGGTATCTTTTAAAAATTTAATACTAAACGGAAGTAACTTCAATTTATGACTATAATTCGACAGGTATCTTTTAAATATTTAATACTAAACGAAAGTAACTTCAATTTATGACTATAATTCGACAGGTATCTTTTAAATATTGAATACTAAACGAAAGTAACTTCAATTTATGACTAATTTGGCAGGTATCTTTTAAATATTTAAAATCAAGAAAAAATTTATTTTATTACATTTGTTCAAAAATATTGAAGGCTTGACACAGAAAGATGTAATATAAAGCATTTCCATGGCTTCAATTTTACGAGATGTTGCTCGGGGTTGTGATCCATAGTTTTAAAACCAAAAGTTGAAATATTTTTAACTGAGAACAAAAAGACCCTTCGGTAAAATTTCGACACATTGAGAGACATGAAAGACTCGTATATTTCTTATCACACATAAGGAAATCGAGCAAAGCTTTTATATGACATTTTATTCGTATTACCAACTTACAGCAGCATTTTGATATACAGAATTCACACATTTTATCTTTTAAATACCTGTTTTCTTTTGATCAATTGGCTCTGTGAATAATCCGATTTTTAGTTCGTGACAGAGCTGTACGTGCTTGCTATACATACAAGAACACTTAGTCATAGTCTCAAAAATATTTTTCTGACTGAAGAGTCATTCAAAGTTCGGATCGATGCAGTTTTGAAGAGAACTACTTGAGAAATCGTACTTGAGTCAACAAGACCGTGAAATAAGGTTTCGCCCCCAGATACAACTAATTACGTCGTTTCGGAGGGAACTGCGCAACCAATTCAAATTCCAGAGCAGACCTTTAAAGTCATCGAGCGTACTTTATCATTAAGGCTATCCATCGACTTTATAAATGAGTTTGAAGACGATCTAACCGGTTTCTGCTCCGCTGATGGGTGGAAGTGTGCACTTCTAATTAAAATTCCCCCAATGCTAACATGCTGATGCCGAATGGAATTATTACCGATATTAAGGATTTCAGAAGATTTGTGGGGAATTTGGGAAGTTCAGGATATTTTGTCGCCTTGATCGCCTTTAATCCTGATACAAAAGTTACGAATAAGTGAGAAGTGATGTAATTATTTGTTCATGATTGCCTTGATTTTTGCTTAGCTTTTTCCACTCGAATGATCATTCGATTCAAGCTTTGCTTTTTTCCCTACTTTTTTTAAATGAGTTTGAAGACGAACTAACCGGTTTCTGCTCCACTGATGGGTGGAAGTGTGCACTTCTAATTAAAATGGCTCCTATGCTCCAGCAAATATGCTGATTCTGAATGGAATAATTTGCGATATTAAGGATTTCAGAAGATTTGTTGGGAATTTGGAAGTTTTAGGATCGCCTTTAATCCTGATACGAAAGTTATGAATAAGTTAGAAGTGATGTAATTATTTATTGATGATTGCCTTGATTTTTGCTTAGCTTTTTCCGCTCGAATGAACATTCGATTCAAGCTTTGCTTTTTTCCTACATTTTTTCAGGTGTAAAAAAATTGTCAATCTGTAATCCTATTTTTCGAAATACGGAAGAATACAGGCAGTATTTAATACTAAATGAAAATAACTTTAGTTTATTTTAAGTATTTGTGAAGTTTCAATGAAATGTTTCAAATCAATGTGAAATATTTTTTTTTTTCCCAAAAAATGTTTTAGAATTCGATGGAAAGAAGTGATGCCAATAATTTCCCACGACCTAAATTATTTTATGGTGTTACTCAGAATTGTAAACTATATTTAAAATCTCTATTTAAATTATTTTTAACTGGAAAGAAAAAGTGAGTCTGGTAAAATCTGACTCCTTGAAAGTTGTTTTACATAAAGGAAATAAAGTGAAATATTTATCTTCTATTTTATTTTCGATTGTATTATCAGCTTAAATAGTACTTTGTTACATAGCATTCACACATTTCATCTTTTAATCAATTATTTCCTTTAGCTTAATTGTTTCAGATATTAACGGGATTTTTTAATTAAAAACTGAAGTGTACGTATTTCCTATACATACCAATACAATAATTTCCTACATATAGTTATAGTTTTAAAAATATTTTTCTGATTGAAGAGTCATTCAAAGTCCCGAACGATGCAGTTTTGAAAGGAACTTCTGGAAATCGTACTTGAGTCAACAAGACCGTGAAATAAGGTTTCGCCCCCAGATACAACTAATTACGTCGTTTCGGAGAGAATTGCGCGACCAATTCAAATTCCAGAGCAGACCTTTAAAGTCATCGAGCGTACTTTATCATTAAGGCTATCCACCGACTTTATAAATGAGTTTGAAGACGGTACAACCGGTTTCTGCTCCGCTGATGGGTGGAAGTGTGCACTTCTAATTAAAATCGCTTGGCTTCGATGCTCCAGCAAACCTGCTAATGCTGGCCGGAATAATTTGCGATATCAAGGCTTCCAGAAGATTTGTGGGGGGCTTTGGGAGGTTCAGAAGATTTTGGCGTCGTGATCCCCTTTAATCCTGAGATGAAATTTATGAATAAGAGAAAAGTGGCGTAATTATTTTGTAGTTTATGTCTCATTTTAGTTTAAATCGAGGCAACTTAACTTTTCCCTTGCTCGACTTCTTTTAGGGTAGTAAAGCTTTCACGACTTTTCTCTGTTTCGGAAATGTTTCAATTGAATCCAGAATACGAAAACAGAGCAAAAACCTCGAATATTAATCATAATAAATAAATAAAAGGAATTCTAATTTAATCTTTATCTTCGGTAAATTTCAATGAAACTCTGTAAGAAGTGATTTGATTGGTTATTTTAGCTGACAAGCTTTAACGAATTTTTCAAAAGAGATTATTTGTGAAACCCTCATAATTTGTTACTCGACTCCGCTCTGTGGGAAATTTAACTACGATTTGGTAATTGAGACGAGTTAAATTTCTCCCGATTTGGAACAAAAAGATACTTGTGTGATGATTCCCTTCAAAGTTATCGTACTTGAGTAAGTAAGAGTCAATTTTTCACTGTTTGTAATTCTAAAATCCACATTTGCATTCTACTCTTAATTGTATTGTCATTCAAGAATCAAAGCTTATTAAACATTATTTGAACATTCTGCCGTTAAAGCAGATTTCCAAGATGGTTTAAGCTATATAATTTGAGCTGATGTTTCGCTTAGTTTCAATCAAAATGTTCGTCAATTATAATTTCTACCGAAAGAATTGATCGCCACACTACAGTATTCAAAATGACACATTGCTGGAGGTGAAAGTTTATATAAGTCGTATAAAGTCCAAATCAAACCTATTTTCACCTCCATCTTCCAGCAGTGTTTTAGATGGAGTGGAACTATCATTTTATGGTAACAATGTCTTTTGCCAACTGTCAAAGACAGAATTTGGTGGAAGTTGTTTCAGGCAAGATGATGCGCAATATACTTTCGGACTTGTCCGGGACTAGCCTCTCGATTGCCAGGGAGAAGTGGTGGTCTTTCCGCGGCTCTAGATACCAAGGAATGGATCTCTCTGCCAGCTGGGACATAGAAGGGGTACCATGGTGGAGGTCTTTGGACTGTGGCCACAGCTCAAAGCTAACACGACGGCTCCAGGACAGAGGACGATGACTACAGGCACACGATTGTTTCAACATGACGTGCCTCTAGGGTCAATGCCGTCGAGTTGGACTTCTTCGCACTGGTTGCGTCGGGAGTCAGGCCTGTGAGAGTGGTTGCGGTCTTTGCGGCTCGTTTGATTTCGACGGGCGTTCCCAATTTCCTGCCTATGTGCTTCGTGCACGAAGAAAGGGCTGAATGTTTCCTTATTTTTATGTCACTGTCACTATAGAAATGTTTTTTTAACATTTTCATATGAACCTCCATTACATAAATAACAAGCGAATTAAATGAATAGGGGAAAAAGACGCAGTGAGATGACTGTTTTAGTCCGTGAGAAGATCGGACAGAGAATGAACTGATTGCCAAAAGTTTAAGAACCTTTTGTGCGAATGTATTTTCTATGAGCTAATAAATCTGCTTCTTAGTATTCTCAAAAGATGAAGAAAATGCATTTTTTTCATCCTTGCAAGAAATATTGACCGAATAACGAAAGGTTTCAGAATATAATTATAATAGAAGAAACGTTTTACAGGCTACAACCGAATTTTGGTATAACTGCTCCAAAATTCCATGATTACCAAGGAATTACCTTTTTCCCATGCAGTTTGATTCGGAAAAGATCTACTGAAATAATTTAATAACATGTTATAAGATTGAATGAACTTGTGTAGAATGTTGCACGAGTGACTGATAGAGATTTTAAAATAAAATTTCAACAATATATATAAATAATATATAAAATTATTTTAAGGCTATAAAGGAAAATTATGTGATGGAAATTTTTGAATGCATAATTCACAGCCACAAAATGTCGAATCAGCACAATTAAAAATTACGGCCATGATATTAACTAATGACCATTAATTTATGAAACAAAAGTCAATAGATACAGAAAAACTATCATAAGCATGGAATTTGACAAATTAGGTTTTAAAACAAAACTATATTGCAAAATATGTATAATAAAATACATACATAAAAACATTTTTACCAAACGGTCCTATTCAACTATGAAGCGTGTGAGAACGGAAACTTTTCTATTACTGGAAAGAGAAATTTGAAATCAAACAAATACTATAGACTATTCTGTTACATTTTTTGAAGCAAAGTTTTCAACTGCTTTTGTTTTAGAATTAAAATAAACTTAAATGACACAGATATGCGTTTTGACAGTACTCCAAATTTTACGTAATAAAGAATAATTGTTCTTCAGAAGTCTTTCCTACGAATGATTCAGCAGACAATAAACCACTCAGAAATGTAACTATAAAAAAAATGAACTATTTCATACCAGTGAAACTTGAATGACGTTCATTTAAAATTTACAAGCGGGAAGATTAATCTCGTTTAGTTCATCGACCATAAAACCCTCATTAGAGAATCTTTGAAATTGCAGCCGGAAAAGAAAGCGAACCATGCTATTCAGTTTATCAACGCATTTATTTAAAAGATTAGGTAAGATGGTAGCTAGAGAGAATTGGCATAGCGCAATGAACAGAACAGGTGTAAGGCAAGTATATATCTATCAAAATTTGAAATTTTAAAATAGTTTGCTGAGGGGACCATTAAGACTAAGCTACGGCTAAAATATTTTATTGAAATCTTTTGCACGCAATAATCCTGGACAAGAAGCTGGTCGCCAAAGACAACTAATAATAACTGTAATAATGAAATATATCAAAAACTAAAAAGAAAAATAATAATAAAAAACTTAGACAATACTCCAAATTGTAAGTCAAAAAGAATAATTGCATTCTAGGAATCTTTCCTACAAATCACCCAGCAGACTGTAAACCACTCAAAACTGTAAGCATGAAAACAAAAATGATGTATTTCATTCCAGTGACGCTTGAATGATGTACATTTGCATTCTAGGAACCTTTCCTACAAATCACCCAGCAGACTGTAAACCACTCAAAACTGTAAGCATAAAAACAAAAATGATGTATTTCATTCCAGTGACGCTTGAATGATGTACATTTAAAATTTACAAGCGGAAAGATTAATCCCGAATAGTTCATCGCGCGTAAAACCCTCATTGGAGAATCTTTGAAATTACAGTCGGAAAAGAACGTGAGCCGTGCCATTCAATTTATCAACGCATTTGTTTCAGAGTATCTTTTCATTTATCACTCTTGAAGAGATAACGATCCAGTACTTCGCTTTAATGTGCCCCAATGAATACGAGTTTCCATTAATCCCAAATGCCTACGTTGGCATGAAAGACTATTAGATTCCATTTGGAGTTAATATATTCAATATAGAAGAATGCAATCTGTTCAATGGATTTCAATGGACGCACTCTCTGATTATTAGTAGGAAATAAGGCGCATAAAATTTGGATATGAAACAAATGGTTATGGATTTACATTACCTTTTAGAGCTGTTATGTGCTATTGTGAATGA
>BGPR01017229.1:0-20760 GCA_013235015.1 Araneus ventricosus
AAGGATGACTATAGTTCTATTTGGTACATGAATCCACGATCTATTCTTGTGGGCTTTTAAACATGAGCTCGGTGAATGTGACTGGCTTGTTTTCAATAAATGTAACGATATTTCTTATACAATAACTTTTTGGTTTCATAATAAGATAATTATTTTGAAAGAATCTTAAAAACGAACTGATTTTTATTCTTTATCTTGTTTACTTAGCTTTTCAACCTCGGGTAATTTTTAGTTTTTCTGTATAGTTTAGTTATATTTACGTCTCGTTTTGAAGCAACACGAGGGCTATTTTGGGACGGACCTCGTAATTTTGAACCGCGGTCAGATGACGACGACGACAAATGAGCTGGAACCCCCTCTCTAAACTTCCGCACCACACCAGCGGGAGGACATTTGGTTCCGACGGACTTAAAGTGCACCAGACCCGCTTACGCGGCAGTTCTTCGGTGGAATCGGGTTTCGAGCCTGGAACCCTCCTTCCTCGAGATCAGGACCTTACCACCAGGCCACCGCGGCTCGCTTTTTCTGCATAAAATCGTGGATTAATTTTAATCGCTACTTGTATGTAACGTTTGTAAATAAGACCAAGTCCTTTGCAATGAAGGGTATTTCAAAGTTGCAACACTTATGGTGTGGAGTTACGTTACCTCCACTTCGATGATGGGACATAATTCTTTCGGGAGGGCCGGGACTTGGCAGGTGATGGCCGCTAGTACTCTGATTTAAGTTTCCAACAATTCACCGCTTTCTTCGGCAGGATGGAGATAAGTCCAGTTTTGGTATTCTGATCGGGAGAGAACGGCGATCAGATACAACCAGTCTCACTCTAAATAAAGAGATAGTTATAGAGGAAGTAGAATCATTGTCTCTTTCTTTGAATATCTATACTGGCATCCCTGAGTTTCCAAGAGGAACTCTGACTAGAACAATATATCGAGATGAGATTCTTCTTCCAGATATTGCATGGATAAAATACCATTCATTTAGAGGGGACCACTGATGTCAACATCATTATCTTCCAGAGAATGCACTTGGCTATATTAATATCAATTTTTTATGAAGTTCTATCCAGAACATAAGTTGTTCTTTAAGTTTTAAAGGAAGCAGCATTTTTAAAAAATCGTGCAATGGATATATAAGAAATATTTTCAGCAAATTTTAAAATCGTCAAGCGATATAATAATTTCAAATTTCCTAAGAAAGTAAGTTAGAAAGTAATAAATGTTGTGTAATCAAATTCTATATGAATTGCTTACATTTGCAAAAGGAAGGGAATCTTAAATTTTGGGTTGTATCACAGAACAGAGCAATTTCGGAGATCCGATAACTACCACAGCGCCTTCTTTTCTCAGAATTTTCTTTACTGGAAACTAAACCCTTACAAGAATTGCTGTAATTTAAAAACTTCAGAAAAAATTTGCTGAACAACTACTTCATATTGAATTTTTAATCTCTAAGTAGGTAGATCTTTCTCTATTTTTTACTTCTTTTCTTATTTTGGAATCAATTTTCGGATAAAAATGTTGCTGATGGATAAAAAGCTTTAATTTGAAAAAATTAATGGCACAATCTAAACAAAATTCGGTTATAATTTTTAGCATGTTCTTCTATCTGAATTCTTATTTAATATGCTATTATAATTGTTTTTAATAATAATAATTAATTTTATTCTTGAACTCTGATCAGATCGCACAGAAAAATCGAAATTTGTATACTTTTATAAACATTAAAGGCAAACTGATATGTTTTTTATTAAATCAACATAAAAAAGTTGATATATATTTACTGTTTTCATTGTTAGCATCACATTGCACATCAGATGTCATATGTTTCTTCAGGACAAACAGGTGAATTTAATTTGAGATGGATAAATAAAGTATTTTGTCAGAGAGCGTGAGAAAATGCAAGAATATATAAATAATTAAAAAAACACCAGAAAAACATCTACTCAAAAAAAAAACTAGAAGCAATAAATAAGTAATCTTCTTTAGCGTTACTGACTGACCCGAAAGAAATTAATACTCGATGAAAAACAAAGGTAGAGAAACACGTGATTGCGAGACCCGTTTTCTTTTGGTTGAAATGCCAAGCCGCTTGTCTAAGCAAAGCATATTTCGGGAATTGTTAAGAAGGGTATTGAACAAACACATAAAACAAGGGGGAAAATTTTGGGTTGTTTGCGAAAAGAACAAGATGAAAAATATAAAATAAACAGATGAATTTTTTGAAAAAAAAATTAGCTAATACTCGTAAAAAAAGAATGTTTCCAACAAACAGGAACGAAAATTCTTCAAACGAAACACCTAAAAAGGGGGAATTAGTTTTATTCGAATACATAAGGTAAAAAAAATTTCGAAATCCATTTTCACGAGTTCCGCGTCTTAAGTAAAAGGAAAAACAAAGAATTAATGAGATTAACGATCGAACTTTCTTTCTCTACAAAAGTTTCAGATGAGGTGCGAGAAGCTTTTGAAGGGAATATAATTATCTTATTTCTGGTGTAGTCTTGCAAGTTTTTCTAATTTTACACTTTTTTATTTTGTTAACTGGTATTAGAGCACGTTATTACTTTAAAGAACTTCAGGATATCTTCAAAGTTCCAAAATAGATACAAAAAGTCAAAGATAAGCAGTAAAAATGTTAGTTAATATCTTGTCCTTTAATAAGATGATATGGTGAAGATAGTAATAGTTTATGAAAAAGAGTGGAAGACTTTTAATTTTTGTTAAACTAATTCAGATAATTTTGAAACGAATACAATGCATCTCTTTTTTAAATGAAGAAATTAAACGCTAAGATCTAAAACGCATTCATTGCTTTTTCTCCCCCCTCATTTGTAGCATTATCGTTAACTTACATATTATTAAAATATTATGGCGATTAGAGAAGATTGAGTGAATGTACTATATATCTGTGAATTTTTATTAATAATTTGCAAATTTAATTGATTTCTAGTTAACAGAATCTTAGACAATGAATTTACGCTGATTATAAAGAGTGCGGTATATAATTTTAAAAAATTTTCAATGAATTTTTATTTTAAAATGCAGAACTTTAGATGTATGCAAGATGGCGTGTTTATGAATCGGCCTTGAGAGTTATCACTATTCATAATATCAAGGTTCTTCCTTTTCTTACATTTTAATTCTGAAATTTTTAAAGACTCTGCATATATCGGAATTTTTTTTTATTAATTCAAGTTTGTTGAATACTAAGCAAAACTGTAATGTTGAAAATAGTAAAATAAATATGTGGTGGCGTCTGTTACACAGAGTTAGAAATTTAAAGCACAATATAATACAATATGCCTATAATAAATTTTTAGTTTAGAATCCACAATAGAAAGTACACTTGAATCATAAGGCAAATGAATAGAATTTAAGAGTAACAGATCATCACACCATGATTAATCTATATGTTTTAAGTCAATGACCAAAAGAGAAAGAGTTGTGTTGTGTTGGTTTTAAATTTAAACATCCAGGTTCTAAAATACAAATTTAAGAAAAAGTCAGATCGGGTCAATTCTCCAGAAATCAGTGTGCCATGAGATAAATGATTGACAGAAGCATATTTAGTAAAATAAAACAGTTTATTAAAGATCTAATTATTTTATCTTGACTATATAAGTATCATTTCAAACACATAAAACAAAATCTAACATTCAAATTTGGAGAGGGCCCTTCCACTAAAAAATTCACATACACAATGAAATGCCTTCATGACTGAATTACGCAGAATTACACTCATTTTGTGTACTCAATTTCATGTCATCTAAATACTTGCACCATTTAACATCAATTTGAAATTTACTCTGTGTCAAAGTTATGTGTAACTAAATTTCTCACAAAAAGGTAAACAGATAAGAATAGTAAATCACATTTATATAAATAAACACCTTGATTTGTGTCAAGTGTGTAATAATCTGGCACATAAACATTAGCAATGGAACTGAAATTCACTTAAACACTATCTTAATAGCTGATCATTTGTCATAAATCAATACGTGTATGAATTAGTAGGCAAATAGATAAATGATCTTTCTGCGAATTCTTAGATATTAGCAATTAGACCTGAAAACTCAATCATTCATGTAGTTTAGCATTATTCAATTTTAAGATGTTCATACAGATAAATCAAAATCATGTTAAATTATCTTACTTCTTAATACCATGAACTTATTTTACACAATTAATTTCATAACCCTGAAATCATGATAAAATCAATGTTTATTATTATGCGGAAACAAATCTCAGTTGCTATATTTACTCTTAAAATATTTATGATTAAATAACTACTTATCTTATTGGCGTGGCGACATCACCCCAGGTATCTTGCCCTATCGATGATGGGGAAACTGCTGTTCTCGAAGCTGGTTGAGAGCTCAGGTAATAGGGTCCATTAAAATTTAACTGCTGGAACTGTGTACTTCGAAGGTGTTCATATTTTCCAGGACGTCTCATTACTGGAAGGCTTGACCACACCTTTCAGTTCAGGTACCAAAGGTTCATCGGCTCAGGTTGACTACAGATCATGTCGTTCTTTCCTGCTGTCCATCGAGGCTTCGGAGCGGGTAGAGGGTCCGCAGAGGATTTGTATTTACCACGCCTGCTATGTAAGACTAGCAACACGATGGCGGGCATTGCCCGAGTAAAGCATATTCATTTCTAATGGCGAAGTGCTTTGGCAGCACGAAATCCATTCTATTTTTATCTGGGCTATATAGTTTTTTCAGACAGTCTTTTTGCATTGGTTAACAGTGCACTCTAAACAATGGTCGGGACATCCAGTTGTTTGCCGGGAAAATTCAGGCACTTCGTGCGAGGCTTACATCACATCTCCATCATTCGATGAGTGTCTCTCCCTTCTGCCAAAGGGTCAGTTCAATTTTATTATTGCTCTTCCTTCTTTTTAGACTTATTATCCCATAAACATTTCTCCACCTGAGAATGGGCTATCGTCACTGCTTCTTCCATAAACCTCTTTTTCTCCTTCTCCACAAAATCTGTCGTCTTTCTCGCCGTGCACCAGCCATTTTGAATAGCCCGGGGAAATGCCAAGCTCACGCCAACCATTGTAAATTTTAATAAAGTGAAAGGCACAGGAAGAATTAAATTTTATGCATCAAGGGAAACCAATCTAGCCAAACTCCCCACGAGTGGTTAGCTCACGCAGTTAATTGCTGATCTCTCGACCAACAGGAACGAGGCCCTGTTATCTCCAGCGAATCCAGAATTTTTTTCTTTAATTGGGAAAAGGGCTCTCTTTTAAGGAGTTATTGCCTTTAGCTGTCATCGCGGAGAGGAAATAGGGGCGTGTCAAGTCATGTGGTCAGTGTATACTGGATAAGCTTTTCCGCCTGACCGCAGTTCTAAATGAGGTTCGAAACCCCAAAACAGGTCAAGGGTGAGCAAAGAACTTCCGCTCCGGAATGACAAGCAAAGACTTAGGGTTCTGATGGTCACTTTCCGAAAGGAGTAGTATTGCGTTCAAACTGAGATGTCTGGGTTCAATAATTGGCTTTTGAAACACGTGCACGAAAGGGGAGGAAAATATCAGCTGGGAATTTGTTTTTCGCTCTCAGAATATGGTTTGCTAAACATCAAACAAAGTTTCCAATATAATTAATTACACGTGAAATGGAAGTTTTTAAATTAAACTCAGAAAATTTTTAACATTTAGGATTAAAATAAATGTGGATTAAATATTTTAAATCAAACAAAGAAAATTATTACATTTTAAAAGGTAAAAATTGTTGAAATTTGAATCTGTTAAAAATTTGTATCCTAGTGAAAAACAAAAGAACTTTGTCATTTCAAGATGACAAAACTGGTATAAAAAGTATTTTTAAACTGATGAGGTAAGATATTCCTAGCTAATAATCCCTGGAATGCGTGGAGAAAATTTGCAGTTTGAAACAGATCCAATAAAATCAAAAAGAATAAACAATCCCTTCACAAGGACATCTAGTAAAAATGCATGACTAAATCGCGGCAGATCACTAGGACATCTAGTAGAACTGTATGACTAGATCGCGGCAGTTCACTAGGACATCTAGTAAAAATGTATGACTAGATCGCGGCAGATAACTAGGACATCTAGTTTAAATGTATACATAAAGATTTCACCGTCCTGCAAAAAGCACACGGTTGATAGTAAAAATGTATCCTATATCGTGGCAGATAATATATGGGCATTATGAAATTCGCATATTAGACCCCATTACGAGCGTCACATGCACGGAATCCTCGTAAGGACATATGTCCCATCATCGCCGATGAAGTCGTTAACCTAGGAACACCAACATTATTCTAACACCATGGGAACCGAAAGCCTGCTGAAACGAAATTGTTTTTTCAGTCTTATATTTCAAATATTGAGGTATGACGGTTTTATTAATTATTATTAGATGTTTTGTTTCTCGAGGCGCAGACTGCACTTAATGTAAATGATTATAATTGATTTAATTTTTTCAAAATTAAAAAGTTAGTTCTCCAGATCTTTTTGTACGAAAATACGAATTTCTTTCGTATATAGCCAAATAAATTATTTTTGATCTTATACCGACTATTTATTTAGTCTGATGCTACACTGCTTACTACGACAAATCCTCACTCTAGTGCTCGAGTTTAAGATCAAATGAAATAAGCTTCTTTTCTCAAAGCAGTAAGGAGGAATAGATCAGATTTAGAGGAAAACATCGCATAAGTTTGCTATAAAACGTATCTTTCTCAAATGGAAAGTGTTGAAAAAAATTGCATTTCTACTTTCTAATATCACCTGGCAATGAAATTTAACCTTGTTTCACATTAATGGATCTAACAATGCTAAGTGCAAAAATGAATTGCCGACTTATTGCATTCTGTTCAGAAAGATGCTATAGAACTCTCTCTCTAACGCGAACGGAATATTTGCATAATGGGAAACTTCAGCATTTTTTAACTTTTTAAATCGATTTAAAATGCTTCGAAACGAACAATAACGTTAAAAAAAATTCTAAACAGTTTTTTTTTTAAATTTGCAATCAAAGTTCGTCTCTCAGAAAACGCGAGAAAAACGACCCATTTTGGCGCGAAATGGGTCTGACGTCAAAGATGCCTGACAGGGGAGACACACGCTTCCTTCTCGTCCACTCTCTATAGAGATTCTCTTTTATTCTATATTTTCCGACTATCGCATCAGATAAAATAATGTCGGCAAGATACAAGTATTGTATTGTTCCTAAATGTAGTAATACAACTCAACGGCACCCGATAAATTATGTTAAAATGTTCAAAAAATTATGTTATTCGCAAAAAGTGGTGTAAAGCGATGAAGCTTAATCCGGAATTATCAGCAAGCACCATTCGTCATGTCTCTGGGGATCATTTTGATCTGAGTTATTAATCTATATTATACCTATTGAAATTGTATATTATGAAGCACAGTAAATTCAGAATTCGATATCTTTTTTTGTTTTTAAAAGAAGTATATGGTGAGGTTAGCAGCCAAAAACATATATATTTTAAAGCAAATAGTTAAATATAATTAGTTTTTTCCCGTTTGATTACATGAAATTTATTTTTATACTCTTTGAGGGGCGGCCCCTCAAAGGGGAAAAAATTTAGAAGATCCTACCTCCTTTAAGAATTTTTTTAAAAAACACTTGATCTTATTATTTTATTGCATAAATGTTTTCAGTGGATATTCGAATGTTTCTTATATTTTTTAAAAAATTACAGTGCTATTGAAAATTAATAAGAATATCTAAAAAATTAGTTTAAATTCACGACTTTTTTGATAATGAAATTCGTGTTCATTTGTAGTTCAACAAAATAATTCGCAGAATTAATTTTTGATGCAAAATAAATCCTTTATATTCAATGAATGTATTAAAATCAAAAATAGTCTTCAAAAAGTTACTTAAAGAAGTATAAGGGGAGGTTAGCAGGAAAAAAGAAATAGGTATTTTGAAGCAAATAGTTACATTTCATTTGTTTTTCCCTCTATTATTCCCCCTTTTTTGGTTACATGGAATTTACATTTTAAGAAACCATTGGTACTCCATAACAATATCAGGAAGCACTGTAAAGAAGAGCCTTGAATTTCATATTTGTTCTGTTTTTGATTTAAGTATAAGATGAGGTTAAACGCGTAAGTACCTGTATGAGCTCGTATTGAAAGATTACGTGGTAGACACTTGTAGTTTTTAGGTTCTATTGTTAAATAAGGTTTATAAATAGATTTAATATTGTTTCTATTTTGGCACCGATTTTAAAAAGAAAATTATTTTATACTTTTCAAACCACGGTTTCGTTTAATTTTTTAAAAGTTAATTTTTATTTTTTCGCATGAAAAGTTAAGCGTGGACACATACATGAAAACGTATCTGGCCTTTAGCGGTTTCCTGCTTTTTTATTTATGCTGATTCATCCACACGGGGGTAGTGATGATTTAATAGCACATTACCAGAATTAATTTATTTCTTCATTTTCAGTGGATTTTTTTATGGGAGTTTAAAGATTTCCTTTCTTTTTTTCATGACTAATTCGGTTAACATTAAGAAGAAGTTAAGCTATAATTAATTTTGTTTCATCGGTTCTGTTTTTCATGCTTTTTTTATTTTTTGAAGCACTCTCTCTGTGTACAAATTAGTATACACTCCATAGGATACTGTTTGGATTCTGAGTTATGACAGGGTGTTTTTTAGCTAAGTTGAGCATTTTATTTTTTGTTTTATGTTGTTTCATTGAGGAGGATTATAAGACAATAAAGGAGAAATCTTACCGTTGTTCTTTTATTACTCGTATCTCAGGCATCATAAAATCGGAATTTTTATTGAAATACATTGCCGTCATTGTAGAATCAATCCTTGGCAAATTATCCGATTTACCTTGCACAAAACCAATATCCATTGTGAAATTGAACGTAGAATAATAGAAAAGCCAAAAACTTCATTTTTAAAATATTAGCTGGTACAAACGCCTCGATTCAAAGCAGGGCACAAAAGTAGCGAAAGAAAAGTATGCGAAGGAAGGCAACTGTGACGTCAAAATCTACTCGGCCAATGAGAGTGCGTTTCGGATTGCATCATGATTCCTGCTATTTCGATGCATTTTTCGCTCTCAGTATTTAAATAAATAAATTTTTATGTAAAATTTCACTTGCATATTTGAAATTAGAATGATTTTTTATGCAAATACGGTTGGTTTTCACGTGTTTTAAAAAATGCTGAAGTTCCCCATTGAGTTCCATAAGGCTGCATGTGTAAAAATAACTAGTAATTTGACCTTCCCTTACGGACATAGAAATTTCTAACCACTGACTGTTCCGAAGATCGACAGCAAATTCGAGTACAAAAATTCGAAACACGGTACACTGCTTTATAGGATTAAGGGCTAAAGCAAACCACACAATTTCCACAATTTCAAATTTCCTATACGCACTTTCAAACTTTCCTATACACAATTTCTTAATTAATATGTGTAAACGCTAGAAGACGTGAGCGCTTGGAAGGAGAGATAATTGTTTTCAAACAAGTATGAAAAGCATATTATGAAAAAACTAAAACTGCACAATATATCAGGAGAAAATATTTTCTCACTTGAATTGATTTAATGTAAATAAGAGTACTTATCTCCAATGCAATGATGAGACCACTCTCTGTCCAAGATAACACATTTATTTTTCTTGTTGACTTGGAGATGATGTTACACACAGAATGTGTCGTAAACTCATATTCAGAAGATATGATGTTACATTAAACACTCAAACTCATCAAATACACATGATTACATTAATTTAAGTTGGGCCTTTATCTTCATGATTTCACCTCTAATCTTACTATATGTGATCTTGTCTCAAAAAAAAAGACCACTTGAGAACTTTACTTAAAAAACTCGAACTGTGCCCAGGAAAATGGTTGGTACCTTACGTTGGAACGTTGCAGAGTGAACTGTCTCTTCCATTTAAAGAAAAAGCCATATGCAAAAGAAAGGTTAAAGGGAAGGTCCCCTCCTTCACATCCGGTCGGGGTCAACAGACAAACATTACAATCTTCCTTCCATTATTTTACTGGGAAATTCACGACACATATTATCCCATTTTACACAAGGAATTGGAGGACATTTTCCCCAAGCTCAATGAAAATCAACAAAAAGGCATGTTTAAATAACTGTTATGCTTCATCTCCTTAACCCTTTGAAGTTCACTATAAGTTCCGTTTTGAAAATTTTTAAATTTATTTTAAAAATAGTATTAGGCACGTAGCTGAGCATAAATATATTATGGAAAAAATTTAGTATTTTTTATTTTCAAGATGTGTGTGGTTTCACAGTAAGACCAATGAGCGGTAAAGGGCTGTTTCTCCTCCGAATAAATTATCATCGAAATGCAATTTAAATTATGGATTTAATTTATAAGTATACGTGAGTATTCAGGGCATTCAACCTTCTTGCTTTCGAAGATTCAATTTTAAAAAAAATATCAATTTGTGGCAGAATTTTGTTTCTCTTAGAGATCGAAAGCAATTTAACAACTTTTATATTTCAATCTCTTAATGACATAGACTATTTTGCCATAATCATCATCGATTTGATTGTAATAAGATTTTATATGTCTGTTTTAGAGGTTTTGGAGAAATTTTACTTCAGAAAATAAATCTGGTAATTGTAGATTGGTATTAATAATTAAGGACTTTGTGCCATATTCTAAATCCTAAAAAATAACTTTAATGAATTGCACGGATATCGAACATTTTCTAATCTATCCCTTTAAAGAGAAATTCAATCACTCTATTTTATTTCTTTCATATTTTGCATTTCAAATTCGGATTTTTAAAAATGAAAGATTTTCAATGGCATTCTTAGAAAGACCTTAAGTACATCCTATTGCAAATTTTGAAGAATTGATAAAGTCAAAACAAAATATCAGAAGCTGATCTCAGATGACAATGTATTGGGGATGAAGAATAAAGTTATTCACATCAGAAATATACCTTCCGATGGAAGTAAATATTAAAATAAAAAAGCAAGCCGAAAGTGTGTTTTACTGAACACTAAATATGCCTTGTTTTTTCACAGTCAAATTCTGCATAGCTTCAATCTCTATGTTCTTTCTCCCTTACTTGTTATACTAACATTATGATCAATTTGGTAATAAAATAATTCTTTTCATTTCAATAATAATAGATAAAGTTCCAACTTGAGGTTACATGGGACGGAACTCGTTATTTTATTCCGCGATCAGATAATAAGGTCAGCAATTTTCTCTGCCACTCCGACTACCGGCTATGTAATTTAACGTAAGTTAGGGGGCCAAATATCGCCTACGTTTCGAATATGACCCACCACGGTTTCTTCTTGATTTTAAATGGTATATAGTGGCCAATACCCGAACTACAGAGCCTTTCCTTCAGTAGTTGTTTGAGGAAGCCTTTTGAATCTGTATTGAATTTTCTTTTTTCTGGGAATTTTTGCTGATTTTCGTGTTATGTGAATTAATAATCATGTTTAATTACTTTTAGTATAATCAGTATAGTTCAAGTCATAATGTTTTACCATTTGAGGCAGTGATAGTGACTATAACTGGCTATATTTTGGTGTAGTTTATTTTTTGGTTTACCGAAGGCGCCGAGGTTGAGGGTTCGGTTGTTCCCAATATCGCCCTCTTGACTTTTCCCATTATCGCCCACTTGAGTTTTCCTTTTGTCTCCCTAGTCCTTTGAAGGGCGCTATATTAAAAAAAATCCTTTAAAAATACTTGGTTGATGTTCCATCCCCTGACAATGCCCTTAGGTTCTTTTTTATTTTAATATTTTATTTAGGAGAAAAGTGTTAAAAGAATATTTTAACTATATTGCTAAAAGTACAATAAAAGCTGTCTTGTATTATTTTCAAATTTACTGTGCCTTAATATTTATGTTTATTAAATAACTTATGCTCATAACATTTACATTTTACATAACAAGTTACATTTTATTTCAATCATTTTAGACGTAGGCGATATATTAGGTACATTTGTTTTATTTGGAAAGAAATCTGCTTTCGCAAAAAAAAAAAGTTTTGGTGTGTGGGTTAAACTTATGTGTTAGAGTCGTATTTCTGTATGTTTTTGGATAACAGTCTAGATAATAAATTGGAACAATTTTTATACAAATTGCACATGGATTAGTCCTCTGATTAAAATAATGGCTTAAGTGGATGATATCATACTTGATGGAGATTTGCTAGAGTCAGATATTGAATGTTCATTCCTCCAGTCTCAGAGTTGTGTTTCGAATATATAAACCAACCATTTATAGATGCCGCAGCATTTCATTCAAGTTCATTTTTCAGCTGAAGAAATATACATATCCAGGGTAATGAATAAATGCCATCAAGAAAAGTAGCTTATTCGATACAATAGCCTAATTTTTCAAAATTATTATGCTTTAACAGGTTGAAATAACGATGTTCACTGATGTTTCGAAATATGGCATCTTTTCAAAAAACGAACATATGAACAACGAAATAAAGTTTGAAACTCTTTTTACAAATCTTATATTTCGCTTTTCTGTTAACATAGTCCAAAAAAAAAACTAGAACAAGATAACTGAGAATCTTAAAACAGTTTCCGAAACAAAGCCTAGGTAATGAAATAAAAATGTGAATTTCCAACTTTTCATAACATTCAGACTTTCTGTTACATATGATTTCTTGATGATGTTATATGTGATTGGCAAATGATATTTTTTACACAAAAGACGTATTTGTCCGCTTTAGTTCCATAAGACGAAAACAGGTAATTTGTATAAAAAAATTAGGAAGATTGATAAAAATCTTTCATCTCATAATTATTAGATAATCAAATAAGGTTTAAAACATTATGCAAGAAGAGATTATTTTGAAAAATTAAGATTACTTTAAAAAAAATCAGAACAAAATTATTCCTGTTTCTTTAAAAGAGCGCATGAATCTTTTAAAAAAGAATTCCTCTCGTAGTTAAATTAGTTTATGCACTTAATCATGGAAGATTATTTTTAAATGTTAATAATAAGTACTATATGGATTGGTACCTGAACCCTATGCTTGTTTTTTGTCATTTAATTAAATTCGCATTCATTTTATTGTCGTTTTCATATGAGATTTTTTTATTTCGTTTTGTGAAAAACAAAATAAAAGCTGAAATAAATAAATTGTTGTTACGAAATCTTTTCTTTCTCACTCTTAATTACTGTGTAGTTTGAATAGCAAACCTGAACAAAATTTAAAACATTTAATCTAAGAAAATAGACTCAACCTGAATTGGTAAAGATTATCAAACGGATAATTTAATAATTTTTTAATTCCCCAACGTCAACTTTATTTCAAATTCTCTGAATTGAATTTCTTTCAAAGCTTTTCATGAAATGAATGATGGTAACGTTTATTGTTTAATTATATAAAGAATAATATGTTTTTCGTAAGCGAATTAATCGTTTTAAACTCCCAAATAACATTGTTTATGCATTTGGTAAAAGAAGATCTATTATTCCAACAGCAAACTGCTGAAATTCAAACAACAGCTTCATGAATTAACAGAAAAAGTTTTAGCAAGAAATAATACTCAAATTTACTACTAGTTGAAAACCAACAGTTAATTTGTTGTAACAACACAAGTATTGTTACGAAGTTGTAAAATTGTTTCCCTGACATTCTAATCTTAGGACAAGAATTTGTAGAGATTTTACTGGTAGCCAAGCCAATGAGCTCCGAATTTGGCGCCAATTTTGGCAAATTGCCGACGATGGTAGCGAGCGTTTTGGCAACTTTGTTGACAAAACGAAACTTTTAGAAAAATCACGAATTGTTGTTCTATCTCTACTAGGAGCGGAAATATCTAAAATCTTCGAGAGATTACCATGTGACTTCACTTCTTATTGGAAAAAGGTATAAAAAGTAAACTCTCAAAGCAAGAGTGAATCAGTTGGATTTTGGTCAGCAGTGAATCTAGTGAATTAACATATTGAGAGCTATTGAAAGTGCGGTTACTGATAATTATAAGTGATCTACTGCACGTTAGAGTTATTCATTTATAAAAGTGCTGTTAAGTTTTATTATCTGTGATTAGTGTTTTGCTGAAATCTTCGAGGAATAAAACTTTATTTTTTTCTATCCTGCTTGTTGGACTGCATTCACGTACGCCCACCAGACGCTTTTTGTAACAGTATTATTTTATGATTTTGAACAGCTAATTTGACATGAAAATTTTCTTATTTAAATGTAATGAAGAAAAATGTTTACTCTGTCTGACAGCTATTCATTTGTACTGCGATGGTCACTGTTGTAAAATGAGAACTGAAATAATTATATGTAGGTAAATAAATTAACTTTTCAGGGAAAACATCCTATCCCACAAGATACAATAAGATACCGTAAAACGGGGTTACTTTGTACTCGTGGAGGTTAAGGATTAGAGGATTGAGATTTTTTTAGCTTTTTAGGAACACTGACCATTGTATTTCATGCCTTAAAAATATATAACAATCATTCAGGAGGTTCCAGAGGGAAATGACAATGAGCCAATTTTTCAGCGAAAATTTTTGTGCTGAGAAATATGTCTCTCCTGAGGAAGGTATGACATTTCTGAAGGCAAGTACTTTTAAATGTGAAAGATAATAAGCCACGCTTTCATTTTGTTGCTTTGAATACCAATAATATTTGTTAGTTAAGTTGCAATTAATTTTCTTCTGACCTGGGGGAACTTTGCACCGAAAAGGAGGGATTCATTGCATCATGGAAATTTGTGATAAACAGCAACCCCAGTTGGTTTTTTAATTTATTTTTGTATTAAATAATAAGAAGTACAATGTTTGCTTAAGCTTCAGATATGCACAAGGTACATAAAAAGAAGTTAGGGAGTGGTAAGTATATGGAGTTTCTTCAAAGATCGTAGAAGCGTGATTTAACACGATTTCACAAGTTTAGAGTATTATTAAAGAGGCAGAAACTTTTTTTGGTACCTCAAGTAAACAATTTGCCACAAAGGAAAGTTAATTCATATTACTAAACATGGAAATCCTCTGGTTTTTTCTAATGAGAAAAAAGACCTTTGCAACCTGTAGTTCAATTCAATGAATTCGGTTTTCCTGTCAATAGTATATATCTTAAAATGATAATAAACATTTATCCTACTAAGAAGGTGCGGTAATAGATAAATATATTAATAACACAGCCGGAAATAATTTTATAAAAGGACTTCTAAAACGCCAAACTTCTACCCCTAATCAGTTGATCTCTATTTCGCTTTTCACACAAATTTTGCACTGGCGCAAAGTTACTTCCACGAGTGCAAAGTAACCCCATTTTACGGTAAACATTTTTATTATTTAAAAACACAAGTAGATAGCAGATCACTAATAAATCTCAGTAACAGCACTTTCAATAGCGCTGTAGTGTTGAAAAAAAATATATTCCTTCTCTTCGCCATTTTTTTTTATCTCCGGACGAAAGCTTACAGTGGTCCCCCTCCCACTCTGAGTTTTTCTGCGAATTTGCGGGAGGGTCTTTGACCCCTTTAACGCGTTTCGTTGGAGGCTCGGAGAAAGTTCTCGAGGATTAGTGTCCCGGCTGTGGTTTGTTGACCAATGGTCTTTGAGTTGGGGACTTCGAAAAGAGATTTTTTTGGGTTGCTAGGCAGATTGGAGGGGACGGAGACGAAGTCATCTGGATGTAAAGGTAAAAAAGTAAAAATTTCGAGCGGTGGCCTTCGGGCTTACCACCGCCGGTGTGGAGCGAAGAGACGCCATAAGTTTTAAACACTTTCGCTAAATACTGGAGGAGATTAAATCACGATTGTTTGTTCGATAGACAAATTTTGGCGAGATTACGTGTAGCGACCAAATAAAATTGGTAAATTGCGCAGGTCTGGGTCTCAAATTAGAGATTGCATAGAAGCCGAAGGAAAATTATATGTAAATTCATAATCCTGGCCGGAAATGCTACGTAACTGTTAAAATTAGTAAAAGAAAAAGGAAATGTAGTTCGGTCCACGTGAAAAGAATGATTAATAAAAAAAAAATGAATCTTTCTGAATTTCTATACTTTGCAAAGGCAAATTTGAGTAACTCCTGTTTGTGCTACTTGGTTGAATTTTGTGAGAAGGTGCAGTGAAATGTTTATTGTTTGAAAGGAAAATTGATTCATTATTGTTTCGTGTCATGGAATGATATGTAAAATTTGATGAAATAATTAATATTTTAATCAAGATAAATCTCAAGCGAATGATATTGTTGTTAAAAGTATTTGTCCTTTTTTTATTATTGATGAATTATTTTGATGTGATGAATAATTTTCTGCATTAAATGACATGTGGTAACAAAATGATTTTTATGTGTGTGTGACTGTGCAATGTGCACAAATACATCATTGCCATGAAATAGTGATTTTTATTAATTGTTTATTATTAGTCAAGATGTTTGCGATATTGCGTTTTATCCAGCAAATGGCTGAAATTATGCTGTTTAAATTATGTTACATAAATTTCTTTTATAATTCTCACAATAACATAAAATAAAGATAGCTAATCCAAAGTAAATGCCTGAATGATGTGTCTCTTAAAAATATCTGATTGAAGTATATCTTGCAAATGTCTGATTGATGTATCTCTTAAAATTGAATGATGTTCCTCATGCTGACAGAGCTTCCTTAAGGCATGGCCTGGATGAACTCTGGGTTTTTGCATTAATCAAACACAACGCGATAAAATTTATTATTATTATTACTTGACTTCAGAAGTCAGGCTTTCCTTATGTATAATATAATATAATAAAATATATGATGAATAATCAAAATTTTCAACACGACAGCGCTCAATGTCTATCAGCTCACAAGATTGCACTGTGGCTAAAGCTCCAAAGACGACTTACTAACTCCATGAACTCTCGGTATTTATATACCTTTTCTGACAGGATGTGACGTCACATAGCCTTCTTTAAAAGGTTCTTCCCTCCCTTTAGAGATTTCATTCCCCTTTACAGATAAAACCACAATTCATGAATTTTTTTAGAAGTTTGTTGCCAAAATGGTCGCCAAGGTCGGGGTTTATTGGCTTGGCTTCTAATAAAACCTCTGTGTTCTTGTCATAAGGATAAATGTCAGGGAAACAACTTTACAGCTTCGTAAACACTTACAAAGTTTGGCAAAAATGGTTGCAAACATTTTAATACTAATTATTTTAAGTAGAAATTACTTCAAGATAAAAGACATTTTCGGTACTCCAGCACCCACCTAAATTCATTTTTGAAGTGAATTAAGTGTTTATTTTGGCACTCAAATTCTGTTTCTTGGTGACACTGGAAAATGAATCATATAGCAATCCATGAGAAATCACAGGGCCCTCAAGAGGAACTAAAATATTCTTGAAAGTCTGATCTTCAGATTTGTTGATAGTAATGGCAAAAGCCAAGCGGAAGCGGAAACTGTCTCCCTGAAAATAGAGAGGATAACTTGGTTTCAGGAGAAATTAGTTTTTTCGTAACAATTGCCTTAAATTTTATTTGTTCACCTGCTGGAACAGTACAGACCACTCTGTGACTTCGAATCTCTTCCCCACTTAACCGAGTTCCACTGACTAAATTTCTAATCAGAATAAAGATAGTTCGGAGTTTTTGAGTTCAACTTGATATGAAAGTCACTTAGCAGCACTTGACTCTACTTAGCTGCTCTGTTGTCTTGAAATGCATGCATTTAGCAACATTTGACTTATTTAGTGATGATGTCGGTTTGGTATGAAGGAGGCTTAGCAACCCGTTTCTTCTTTTCCGACTCTGTTGGGCAGTGGCGGATTTTGATAATATGAGGCCCGAGGCTCAAAATTATTTTGAGGCCCCCTCCAAAAAAAACTCTATTGGTGATACAAATGTGTAACATAAAATTACTTACTTATGCTTTTAATTCTAAGTCTATGTTTATATTCGTTATTCAATTTGAAGCTAATTCTTGTATTGTTGTTTATCTGATTTCTAAGATTTATTTCTCTCATTTTTACAAATAATATACTTTACTCTTAGCAAAGTATATAACCTATGTCATTTTTCATAACATTATATGTAGGGTTGTCATAATTTCCAGGTATTGATATGCACGTTTGAATTCTAAATAAATAAAACGTGAAAAAAGTGGGTAGGTAATTGTTTATTTTACTCTGATAAAAAAAAAGCAATAAAGCTCAAGCAATCTAATAAAATGAACACGTAGAATAATAAAAAAAGATGTAGGGCAATACTTTTTAGCCCAGTCATATCTTAAAGTTGATGTAACTTTCTTAATTATATCATTTTCTTCTTTCACATATTTATAAAATTGGCCGCAAATCATTTTTAAATTATAATGACATATCAAAATTGTTTCAGCTGTCTCTGCTGACAACCGGTTTCTTTCGTCCGACCATCGAGTTGGCATTAGTGAAAATATTCCCTCCACATTTGCATTGAGAGCTGGAAAGGCAAATACGTATTCGCATAGATTTATTAGAAATGACTTGTCTACTTTGTATCTTCAAAAAATTTCAGCCACTCTTCAATACTCAGTTTCATAGTTGCTTCGCAATTTCGATTGGTATTACTTTTTTCTAAATAATCTTTTAGATATACAAACTGTTGAATAGAATCTCAGTGTTGCCAATATCGATGTTACTTACCTATAAATATGCGATAGTACGTTCTATTTCTTCCCGGCAGAGTTTTGGAGAAAACGGAACAAATAGTAATATGTGACTGAGCGGCGAAATACGATGACAGTCCCGTATATACAGGACATACGGCAACCTTAATTATATGCATAATATATATAAAATAGATAAAGAAATTAAAATACCTTTACATCCCTTAATTTTTTTTATTTTACTCCAAACAGATATGTATTTCGTTTGATAATGTAAAATATTTAAGTAGCTGTGATTTGTTCCGTTTTTTGCGTCTATCTAGATGGGTTAGACAAAACAGTGTCCACACATTCAAATTTTATATTAAATAGGAACAACATTTAAAAATTGTTTTTAATAAATATTTTTCTTTTCTTACGTTTAATAAAAGAAAATTATTCAGTTAAAAAGAAAAAATGAGCTCATAAATCACTAACTTATATTTATGAACTAAAATAAATTTAACCAGAAACTGAGAACCATTTTATATTTCTTCTCAATTTCGAGCTCGAATGTACAGTGTCAACTCTTTTGTCCTAAAGGACAGAATGGTATTGTAATAAAATTTGAATATTAGAGGAAATATGAGTATTTGTAGTAAATAATTTTTTACTGCGCATGTGCGAAACCTAGCTTATTTTTCCTTGATAACATCAAAGCCAGATATATACGGTAGATTTTATAAAAATTTCAGTTGAATACCGTTAAGATTCAGGAAGATATCTGCATTGCAGCGATATGAATTTTAGTTGCACTCTAAGAGGAGCTAAATGATGAGAGTTTTTCTACAAAAGATATTTTTTTAAAATTTGAATTTTCGAATAGTTCTCGACGAACTGCAATCTAAGTAATGTATTTAATTTATAAGTATACATGGACATTCAGGATATTCAACTTTCGTAAAATTTAATGTTATTCCTAGAATCGATTTAATCTATATACAAGCTGTTTTGAAGTTACAAATATTAAGACAAACTGAAATAAAATACTTAAATGTAGATCACATTCAGGAGAGTTGGTGTTAGTATCTTGCAAATAAAAAAGTAATAAGTAAGTAATTTTTAGTAAGTAATTTTTAAAAAAAATAGTAAAAAAATGACAACATTTTTAACAATCTAAATACTGTAATACACAGTTTGCCAGGACTGTTCAATCAGACAGTTATTTGCGAAACAAACTGGACCACACTGAATCTGTAAGCGAATTTAAAAACATGAAAAAAGTCCCAAGAATGACGTGCTTAAATTTAAGCGATACTTGATTTTAATTTAAATTCAATTCGAGTTCTCGGTTCTTAAAATTAAATGAAGGCACTAAATTAAATTACCTTGATAATAATGCAAGAAAAAAAGTATTACGATGCGTCTGGCCCCAAAAGTTGCGGGGCCCCTAAGCAGTTACTTTGCCCTGCGCAGTTCTACACCTGTAAAATCAATTTACAGACCATCGTGTCTTGGGTACAATGGACGTATCATCAAAGGAAATGTCGTCTTCTGCATATCACGTTTCCTATAGAGCACATTTCTATGTGACTATCAGGCTAATTTATCAATAACGATACACATTAGTCACACTAGGATTCAATTCCTCCCCAACGTTTCGTGTGGATGTTTTCATTCACTTACTAATTTTTTTTAAGCAACGAGGGAGAAACTTTTCATTGAAGAGAGGAACTATAAACAAGGCTGCAATTCCTTAAATTCGGCATCATCTTAGCGCTGTGGTGTTTCTCGCATAGATTTTGAGGCCCCCTAGAGTCTCGAGGCACGAGGCGGCCGCCTCTAACGCCTGTGCGGAAATCCGCCACTGCTGTTGGGTGAAGACGAAAGTTCCCTCCGTAGACTTAACATAGAAATATTGATCTAGTTTGACTGTTCAATCTACACTTAAAATACTTTTTTATCTTACTTACTTTTTTATCTTACTTATCTTTTTTACTTACATCGTAAAATAAAATAATTTTACGATGTCGTGAGAGTCTAAAGAAAGTAAAGTCACCAAAATCATCTTTTTTTGGATTTGAAAGTTAGAAATAACATGTGAGAGTTTCAGGTGACAAGCCTGCACAAATGATTCTAAGGAACCGATTTTAAAAAGAATTAAGAGATGTAAAATTGAAGAAAA
>BGPR01017229.1:20804-32996 GCA_013235015.1 Araneus ventricosus
GATGATATACAGAGAGTATATATATAGGTATATATATATATATATATATATCCAAAAGGAACGTATATTTATCTGTATTAAGATATCCTTGTAGCGAAAAAGTGTTTTACTTTGCTAAGGAACGAAGAGGGTGACAGATTTCTATTTAAACAAATATAATAAAGCACTGTTTATAGTTTCTCATTTATATATCGTTTCATCCCAGTCCCGATTCATTGTAATCATAAATTGCTTCGTTTATACGACGCAAAGCTTCGGTTATACGTCGTTTCCCTCAGTTTTAACCTGTGAAGAACTTAAGTCTTCTTACTTCTTTTCTAGTACGTGAACTGTGATAAGGATATCATAACTTCGAAATTGCTCACAATTGATAAATAGAAAATAAATTGTCTGGCGGTAATTTAAGTGATAACGAAGAAGTTATTCCACCTTTCTTTAAAGATGCAATGAATTTCATTGTAAAACTTCGAACTTACCATTCTTTTGACAAAAGGAAATAAAAAAATCCATTTTCGGCAAGCTGAAGGCAAAGGTAGATTCCTTTACGTTAATGTTACAAAAGTCAGGAAATATTACATATTAATCAATATAGACATAGCCAATGACTTTATTGTTTCTAAATATTGCAGTATTTACGCCGTGATTCTGTTTTCATGTCATTTAATTTTTTGCTATATCAAAGTTTTATCATTCCATTTTTCATTCCAAAAAGTTATGATGGATTTATCGGTCAGAACATTGGTCAATTTTTTTATATCTCAACACATAATCATTCAACAGGCAGGAGTCATAAAGAAATAAACATCTCAGCAGTGCAAATATCTCCTAGAAAACATTAAGCCAGCCTATCTGAAACAGTAACAAGAAATTGACTATTGGCACGAATGAAGAAGGACTCTAGATTTAAAATTTAATTTATTTAATCTAGGTTACAATATAATTGTGCGAACATTACTTTGTCATATGGTAAAATCACATGACATGATACACTTGTACACTACTAAAATGGGCTCATTTAGAGAACTCCCTGGTTACAGAGATAATAGTCACTAAATTCTTAACATATAAGAGAATAAAAATTATTAAACATTGTGAGTGGCAAATTTAATTCGTGTTTCTAAAGCATAGGATATGAATGCAGCAATTTCATCAGTAAATTTAAATCTCCATCGACGGTTAAAACCAAATACTCAGGCAGAAAATCCCAAACAATTTTAAAGTTAAGGAGATATTTTTCAATAGCGAAAAGGATAAAGGGAATTTTTATTATTGGCTACTACTCTTATTTTTGGCTACTTTATATTGATTTTCTTAAACAAATCATGGTCCCACCATGTTTAATTAAATATCAAATTAAAGTATTATGTCAAAAAGCCCTATTAACAAATTAACTATTAATATTACTTCATTAATTAAAATTAACTATCTACTTAATTAAAGTTAAAAATAAATTGTTAAAAAACTTCACTAAAACCTTTTACATGGCTCATACTATATGCCAACAATCTTTATCTTAAAATTACCTAATAATTATATTAATTTAAATCAAAGTCCCTGTGGCTATGTATGTATGTTCCACATCTCCTCCTAAACCACTGGACTGATTTCAATCAAACTTTTCAAACTTTCTATTTAAGAAAAGAAAAAGGTCACAAACTTTTCAAAGCCTAAAAGATGCTAAAATTTCACTTAATTAAAAATTAAGCAAGGCGTTTTTCCGCGATGTCTTTCATTTCCATAAATTTGTTTCTCTCATTTTAATACTTTTTCAAAATTAATTTTAAACTGAATTCGTAACAATATTCTTGTTGATCAAAAATAATACGAAGAACTGTTTCCATAAAGAAAAATGCTAAAAGAAAATTTTAAAAGTAGACAATTTAACAATTTATATCGGGACCAGCTATTGATTTATTTTCACGCTTTAAATTAATGAATAATTAAATGGTTTAATTTAATTGTTTCAAAATATTCATTAAAACCTTTCATTGACTTTAGTAATTGTTAACAAAATTTGAAATACCTACATAACAAATAATAACGTATGAAGAAAACGGATGTTTTTAAAAATCGTCTGGTTCAATTGATATTCTTATTTTAATTAAAAGCGTTTTAGATCAGAAAATTAATTTGTGTATTATAATATTTATACAATAGTAATTTTTACATTAAAAATATTAAACATGAAAACATTTTAATCCGGAGCAAAACCAGGTATATCAATTAACAGTTATAATTAACAAAATTTAACAAAGATATTAATTATAAATTAATTAGTCATAGATTAATTATAAATTATACCGTATAAAAAGTGAAAGTGAATGCGGTTGATGGGAATTCATAACTTTTAAGTAATTCTTGCTGTCAAAAAATTTTCAGTATAAAAGTAGTTTGTTATGATAAGGTGATAATTCCCCTAAATGAAATTTTTCTTTTCATCTCAATCTTAACGAAGCTATGGGGGAAAATGATAAATGGGTATCGCTTTTCAGCTCATAACTTATAAGCAATTCTAGCAGACAAAAAACGTTTAGTATAAAAGTTGTTCGTTATCATAAGGTGATAATTCCCTTAATTGAAAATTTTTTTCTATCTTTAATGGTAATAGAGCTATGGGGAAATGATAAGTTGAGGATGGGATTGAAAATGGCTTTTTAGCTCATAACTTCTAAGAAATTGTGTCTATCAAAAAAGTTTCAGTACAAAAGTTGTTTGTTGTGATAAGGCAATAATTCGCCTAATTTGAATTTTCTTTCTATCTTGAATCATAAGGGAATTATGGGAATATGAAATTTTCAGTCCCCCACCATTTCCACCCCCTTTGAGCTGGTTAGCCCATCTGTGAACTCGGCCGAGATTTTCACCGTCCTTACAACATATCCGTTTCCAGTTAAAATCTAATCAAAATTACTCTAGTTATCGTGTTTACAAAATAACACGAGCCAAAGCGTTATGCATATACTTCTCTACTAATAATAATAAGGAAAACAACATTTCGCCCTCTATTCTCATAATTATTGGAACTACAAGAATGAAAGAGGGTGGAAGAAACTGCAAATGATGAGAGCATTCCAACAAGGGGTAACATACTTAGGTTAAAACGTACTTTAAGTTAGGGGGAGAGGAGGGGAAGGATGGGAAAATCACTTTTCTCCTCATAACTTCTAAGCAATTGTAGCTATCGAAAAAGTTTAAATTCAGAAATTGTTTGTTATGATAAGGCAATAATTCGCCTATTTTGAATTTTCTTTCTATTTTCATTTGTAATGGAATTATGGGAAAATTAAAATTTCCTCCCCCCACCATTTCCACCCCCTTTGAGCTGGATAGCCCATCTACGAACTCGACCGAGATTTTCACTATCCTTACAACATATCCTAAGCTGGTTAAATTTACATCAAAATTACTCCAGTTATCGTGTTCACAAGATAACATGGGAAAAAGCGTTATATATATATATAAACTTTTTAAAGAAGGGTGGTTTTGGGTTCTAGGGGTCATGATCGGTGAACATCTGCAGAAATTTTCCGGAAGTCGTGTCATTAGAACCATTGCAATAGGTAGAGTTTCTATAAGTAATCTACCTAAAAATTCGATGAACGTAAGTCGATGAATAATGGTGTGCGTAAAAATCACAGACAATCATTTCGTCAGACGAAGGTTAAATGTTTTCTTAATTAAACGCCAACCCCATGCACATTAATTGTGTAAGATATATGTGACTAGTACTCAAAATTTGCAATAAAAGTATGAGTTTTCTCACTTTTATGATAAATTTTTAATTAAAAAATTTAATGAGGAGCTTGCACCCGTGAGGAAAATGCTAATTTCTGTGTTTTATTAACAGATTGATCGTCAAAATGTTCGAAAACGATAATTAAAAGCCTTAAAATGGACTTAATTAATTGAAATGTAAGTTTTAAATTACCGAAAAATGCGGCAAAAGCACGTGACCTCAAAACGCTACGTGATTGGTTTGACGTCAATACGCACTACGCTGTAATGTTTACGTTTGTTTAGCGCATGAAAATTTCATATTGCTTGCTCTTTTAATTTTTGAACAATCAATTTTCATTTTTTTTTTTTTTTGCTATTTTGTTAAAAAGGCACTGTGGAGTTGAATGAGACACATGCTTTTTCAACGTTATACAAGCATTAAGAACTTTTCTCATTTAGTAACCAACAATAATTAATATTTTTACCTTAAAAAAGAAAATATGCTATTTCTGTGAAAGTTTGAGTGTCTTGCTAGTCAAAGTTTAGACAAATTTGGCTATTATTTGTTGTTGGACTACATTTTAGTTATGTTTATTACATTATAAAGCAATGTCATAATGGCTTATGTACTCAAATTATTTGAATTGGGTTTTAGTACTGTTTAATTATTTAAAACAGAATAAAATTGATATCAGACGGACCTCTATTTAACGAAGTCGCTAAATCCCGAAAAAGTTCGTTATATGGAAAATTCGTTAAATAGAGATTCACATTTTAAAATACTTTAAACAACACAAAACATATTTTAAATTCATAAACACTAAATATTATTAAAAAAGTAATTAATCACTCCTTTATTTTGCAAATTAATATCTATTTTTATATATATCTTACCCATCAAAAAGGAATCTGCAAGGAAAACAAGAATAAAACAAAACATTGTCCGTGAATACACTGTATTTTCAATTTTTAAAATAATTTTATATTAAAATTAATGAAATTTAATGACATTATTGCATTTATTATAACAATTAATTTTAAGTATACATTACTACATGAGTCTTTAATTTTAATTACTGATAAAGTCTGTTAATTTTGTCTGAGTTTTTTGTCTGAAAAAGTATTTTCTCTCATAATACGTCTCACATCTTTGCAATGCACCAAAAACCCCTTCAGGCATATTTTCTTCAAACTGTACTCCGCGTCGGATTGTCTCAAATGATTTTAGCATTTCCTCATACGAAGGTTTGTTGATTTCTGCATCATGATCAGATCATTTCCATCTTGGTCTTCATCACAATTCATTGCTGTTTTGTTTTTATTTTTCCCACTATCCAAAATATCCAATTCAGTTAGTGTTTCTGATGTTTCAGCTTCAGAATCAAATGAAGGAAAATCATCAATCAGCACATCATCGTTATTTTCTTCTTTTTCCCTTAGCTGTATCCACATTTTTTAAAAGTTTCTCTAAGGGAATATCGTCTTCGCCCTCCGTACTTGCCGAATTCTCATTGCTGACAAAGAAGCTAACTTTGGCAAAACTGTTGCGAATAGTACGATCTGTGACATCATAGTTCCATGCTTTGGAAATTTCTGATTTGCTTTCCCGTAAGATGATCTTTGGCATGGAGTGATTGTTCTCAATCGCAGTCATAACTTTTCGCACTATTCTCTTGCAATAGTGTATTTTGAAATTTTTTAATCACCCCTTGATCCATTGGCTGCAGTTTTGATATAGTGTTTGGTGGCAAGTAAAAAACTGTAACATTTTTTAGCTTTTGGCTGATTTCCTTCGGATGGGAGGGACAATTGTCGAAAACAAGAGCAATTTTTCGACACTCTGAAAACATACGTTTGTCCAACAACAACCTATTTTTCACAAATTTCTGACGTCATAATCCAAAGATTTTGCGCCTTTGAAACATCTTGGATTTTTGCTGATGTCCAGTCATATTTGCACCTAACATGGCAGTTAATATAGCTTTGCTTTGTTTTCCTCCAAAGCATTTTTTAATGTCTTTTGAGGCAAACATTGAAAAAATAAAGCAGTCTCATCCGCATTAAAGATGATTTCTGGCTCATAGTCTCTTAAAATTTTACTCAGTGTCTCCATTATCCAATTTTCTCTATCATTATCATCAACGTCTTTACTTTCACCAGATATTACTTTTGCTATAATTCCGTGTCTTCTCTTAAATTTTTCTAGCCATCCATTACTTCCTCGAAATTCGTCGTATCCCAATGCATTCGCAAATTGAAGAGCTTTCTCAATTATGAAAGACTCAGAGATCGGAACATTTTTATCTCGCATTGTGTGTATCCACTTCAAAACTGCCTCATCCACATCTTCATAGATACATGTTTTAAAACGTTTTGAACCAGAATTCGATGAATCATAATTTTGTATCTTATTACGATTTTTTTATTATGGTTGATAAGCTGTTTGGAGGAATACTAAATTTTAAAGCAATATCCTTTTTCTTCACGCCTTTATTCACCTCATGAAGAATTAACTTTTTTTTCTTTGATGCTCAAGCACTTCCGCCTTGACATCTTCCAGCTACAAGAACCGAAATTACCAGCACGACTCTGATCAACAATCTAGGAAACGGGAGACTAGTTCAAGGACACGGGACATCTCCATTGAGGGTGAAAGGGGGATATTGAAAATTTTTCTTGTGAAGTGGGATTTGTGTGTGGGGGGATAAAATTGCACTTCCTGGATGAAATGCAAAGAATGACAGCGATTTTACTGCTCTCGGTGAGTTACGCGACTGGTAAAACCAGTTCAAGGTCATTTATCACCATAAAATGTGTTAAAAGCAAGAAGTTTGAAATTTTCAGAAATATTTTGAGAAATAGGGAGAAAAAAATATTGGATCTCAAGAAAAAGTTCGTTACATAGAGAATGCACTTCGCTATTTGGAGGTTATTTTACGAAGAAATTCGCAAAATGTTTTTGGTTCCAAAGAAAAGTTCGCAAAATAGAAGTTCGTTAAATAGAGGTAAGACTGTATGATTTTTTATACAGTCGACGCTCGTTATAACGACCCTCTGAGTCCCATAACAAAAAGTTTTTATAACGAGTGGTCTCTATAGTGGATATAATTAAAAACAGTACACATGCACGCTCAGCAGTTCCTTATAAATTGGCGATTTTTAAAGAGATTCCAACTAAATGCTCAACTTATTTTTTTATCATTGGTATTAAAAATAAAATTTTATCAATTAAAAATATATTTCTGAAACAGATTTTAAAGTAGAAAATAAAGGGTGTTATATACTTAACAAAACATTTATTTTCTAAAGAAAAATTCAGAAATGGTTGTTTGTCTTTTCTGCAAATATGCTTTTCGCAAAACATAATTTTCCATTTCAGTTAAAAATAATAGATAATGTTCTGCCATTCAAAAAAACATTTTAAAGTCTCAATAGCACTTGAAACATTTTTTTTTTATTCTAGGCTATTCTAATTTTCGCGCTGTGGTAAGTGGTAATTCTCCCCTCCCCCTGTCAAATTTGAACTTGTAACACTGAAGACTTTACACCTACGAAGCTTGGCAATATAATAATCAAGGTCATTTACATTTAGAAACATGATCTTTTTGGAAAAATACCGGGAAGAGTGTTCGCTGAATTCGGACGTTGTATTGGGATTGGACGACACTGTGTGGTCGTTATACCGAAAGTAAAATAACATAGTGCATAGGGAAACACAGTTGGGGATTTTATCACCGATCGTTATAATGGAATGGTCTTCATAATGTGTGGTCGTTATAACGAGCGTCGACTGTATTAGCAATAATTAGCCGGCATATAATTAAAGCAGCAGGCTAGATGATATTCAAATTAATTATATTTAAACACCCGAGGGATTAGAAGCAAAATTTGCTCGCAAAATAGTTGATAACAGCTATAAATGGACTGTTACTGATGATATTTTGATATTGATGAAATTCAGGTGGAAAATGTCCTCCCTGAACCTAAAATATTTTTAAAAATGACAGAGTTATTAGTTTTACCTTTGATATCCCATGCAATATGCTTTGTGTTGAATGATATTTTAGTAAAATGTTATAGCTATAATTAGCCTGTTACTGATGATATTGATTAATTTAAGGTGGAGTAAGTCCCCCCCCCCCGAAAACAAAATATATTATTATCGCACAAAAAAATCCCAAAGTTATTAGTTTTACTTTTGATGTTAAGTGCAATATGTTTTGTGAAGAATAGTTTTTGCCTATATTTTTTCAATAAACTTATTAGCACAAATATTGTTTTTTTATTTTAACTATTCAATCACAATTATTCAATGTTTGAATATTCATTATATGATTTTTAAAAAAGGAAGATTCTATTTATTTCCATTACTCTGAATATAGTACAGCTATAAAGTGCGTGTTATAGATGATATTGACGAATGTCAGGCAAAGTTCCTATTTTACCAATTCTATCATCGATTATTCAATTAATATCAATATTCATTCTATCATTAAAAATAAGTAAGTTTCTAGTTATTTTCATTACTTTAATATAGTGTCCCATTCATCACCACCAGTGTCCCATTTAACTCCATGGGTGGGGTTGATTAGGACAACTACTATTCACTTTTTCAAACTTCTTATTATTACTCATTATGGGTGATATTTATTCTAATTTTAATTTTTGTATAGTATACATGAATATATGAAGAAAATATCCTGGAAATTTGAACAAAATCTGATGTGAAGAAAGAATTACAAAAATCATTGAAAAAAGTGTCGAATTCATTACCACAATCCCCTACATATTAAAAACGGAGTAAATAAAGTTAGAAAATATTACACTTCATTATACAAATCAGGTCACTTTTTTGGTCTCTAAAAATCCACTACTTTTTTAAAAATGGTAACTATTTCAATTTTTGGGCCAAATTGTTGACGAAATCCCTGATAAAGAAAATTTACAGTATTATGAACACAGGTTCTTAATTATCATCTCAAGCACTATTATGATTGAAGTAAAATGTAAAATTAAATCTTATCCTTAAAATTTAATATTTCACTATTTAACAGAAACAAATGCTAAATTACCGAAAAATGGTCTTCGCAACACCAATGAGTACTTTTTGCAGGCAAAGCAGGATTTTTTTCTTTACTATCCCGTTTTATATGCGTCTCTTGTACTTCTATCGTTAGATACGCAAAGAAAAGGCTTGTCTGGAGCTATAATAGTACAGCAAGGTACTAAGCAATACTTAAAAGACGGTTTTCCACTAGTAAAAATTTCGAAATCTTATTCAGTTTTATACAAATCCTTTTCAGATCAACAAGAAACATATGCCGCTTGCTATTTTAACGGCGCTGTCAAAGTAAACAAACCGTCATGGTGTGGTGTGACGTCACAAGTAGCGGCATAGGAAATCTAGCGTTTTTAAGATGAAGTAAATAGTGCGCACTTGAAATTATTTTATTTTACCTTTTCGGGCTATAAAAATAAAAAAGAAAGAAACTTTCCATCATATTTTCATTTCCTATATTACAAAAATATAAACAAAAAACGTGCAAGTTCCTCATTATTGATTCCCATACTATGTAGTATTATACCCTTATTATCTTAAAAAACTTTAAAATTAATACTTTTAAATGAATTTGTATGAATAGCATTAAATTTGCAATAATGAAAGTTGTTTAATAAAATTTAAATTATGCGTGTCGTTTCACGCCAGTCCTTTGAAAGACGTATCAACGGTGCTTTACGGTATGTTCCAGACGTTGCAGAAACTGAAGAAAGAATTGAAAGGTTAATGGAATCAATGCCATTTCTATGCAGACAGCATTTAGATTTGACACATGACAATTTACAACTTCATCTGCGTTAAAAGCATTTCACTAATTGAAGACCACACAAGTTTTTGGCAGTCTTTAATCAGATTATTGGCGCCGAATGGAAATCTCCCAATCTGCTATTTTTATAAATTCGATTCTTAATGGCTTCTGCACATCATCGAAAATTAACTTGCTCCCGTGTTTCAAAAGTTTCTTGCTGGTGCATAAAATTTGGAGTTTAGGAAATTTATTCGAAGTTAATTACTCTAAAATGTACCCCCTTTTAAGCAAGTTGCTTCTTATTTAGTAAATACAGTAAATCACCGTTTATACGGCTGTTACCTCGTTGACTGACGTAAAACGACGTATAAATTAAAAGACCTATAATCGAAATTTCAATAAACAACTTCGATAATTATAAATTTAATGTTACAAATGCAAATTCATATAAAAGCAATAATTTTAAAGTTACAGTACTAGAATATTACTACATAGTATTGAAAACAATAATGAAATTAAAAAATTGAACATTTATAATAAAAGTGAGAAATATCGTACCTTTATTCTTGCATTGCCTTCAGTATTTAGAAATAAATACAGGAGAACTATCGAAGCAACAGTTGAGAATTAAATCTGAAAGAATTTGTAGATGTAAAATTTAGCTACCTCAGTTTTACTGTTGCGAAATTCAGGAAGCTTACTGAAAGATTTTAATAAATGCACTACTTTTTTGAATGAAAGAAAATATTTATTATTATCTACAGAAAATTATGATGTATTGTTCTATATTTCGTTTTTCCCCTTAAGGCTATTTCCGTTATTCCCTTTATACTCAAGGGAATGCAATGATTCTTTAGAATTCAATATCATGGAACATTGTGTTCTGCTGTAATAATTCCTATCTTAGTTCTCTTGATTTTTTCATTATTCAATTCAAATCAGTTGCAGAAGATATTAGCAATGTTTTGCAGTCTTTATTATACATCTTTAATAATTTTAAATTTCCTAAGAACATTTTGTAATAGTTTTGTTGTCTAAGATCACAACAATAACAGACTATTGTTGTTCAAAACTAATTCTTATTCTAGAGGACATTTCTTTTTCTTGACAAAGTGCATTTCTTTTACTTGACAAAGCCTTATTTTCTTTGCAAATTTCCATATTAATACTTTAAGTAAAGAAATATTCAGAAAAAAATCGCCTGAAAAGATTGCCATGTTTAGCAAATATTAACCGATTGTTGTTAGTTGTTTCAATTATTAAGAATTTGGGATAACTTTCAGATGACATTGCAGGTGTTTACCCCATTATGCATTGCGTTTTCAAGTTTAATCGCATTTATAAATTTAATTTTGAAATACTTTCACCTAATTGTAATTTTCTACACTTTTAAATAATTCTTTTTTTATATGTTTGCTATAAATTACATTAAAAGAATTCGTTGCATTAGAAATTGGTAAATCTAAAACGAACCATTTTTACATGAAAATATATAACTCCAAAAATAGTTTCTTTTTGACCGATCGAAGCGAGACCTCTAGCATTTTGTATGTCCCTTCAGCATTCCGTCTATCTGTTCATATTTCGTTCTACCCTTCAGCATTTTGTCTGTTACGCAGTAGGGTGGGCCGAAAAAAACTTTATATTTTTTTTTCAAAACGCTATAGTGCGGGAAAATGGCCTCTAGGGTAGATACGTAAAATGCAAAAAACAATTTTTCTTTTGCTTACATCTGGCTGTAGCGCATCGACCCTAAACTTTTCGAAAATATATGATATCCATAAATTTTCTATAATAAAGTAAGTACTTCACAAATGGACCAGAATATGTATTTGAAGTTATAGAATCGTCAAGATTCCTTCAAGAATACTTGTTACAAGTCATTGACCCAGTAATTCAGAGAAATGCATTTTTTGCCCATCCAGCAAACTTGCTTTTGAGTATGATAGTAGATAAAAGAGAGCATATAAGAGAGTTTGGTTACAGAAGAATTATAAAAGCTAGAAACTTGGCCTATAAAAGAAAGTCAATCAGGAAATTCCAACCTCCAAAAATCAATTTCCTAGCTACAGAATACACTGAAGTGATTCACTGGAACACTACTGCACTTTCACCACCACCTTTGGTGCGAAGATTCACAAATAAAAAGATTTGGTCTAAGGTTCAAACAGGTGGAACAGCGGCTGAGTGGAACTTTGACATGTTCCCATGTCACACCCAAGCAGTGGAACGAAGTTTGAAGCTGGTAACCGAGGTATCACAAAAAGTCATTGGTTCCAGTTCTAGATATGGTTTTATAAGAACTACACTTCTTTCAAGATCTTGAATGGTAGGTTTTTTTAAGCAAATCTTATTTCAAAGTACCAAAAGAAACTGAAGCCAAGTAAAGGACTATATTTGATTACAAATTGAAATTTTACAAAATCAGAAACGACTTTTTGTTTCAATGGAAATTTGTTAATTTTTTGTAAAAAGATTCGTTTTTTGAGTGCAATGCGCTATTAACAAATTGTTAAATGTGTATTATTTTTTCATTTATTTATCTTTCCTACAATTTGTTCTACTAAACTATACCTATAGCTACTTATTATAAAAGTTATTTGATTTTTTTCTTGTTATTAGAAAAATTATGAAAATCGTATATTTTCGAAAAGCTTAGGGTCGATGC